>CM042222.1:28719637-28951942 GCA_023566465.1 Cottus gobio
ACAAAAGGCAAATGGGCATATGATAAGTTAAGTAATACAGATTGAGTGAACGTTAAATAGTGCATAATAATAAACAGTAGCTGCCTAACGTTACTAGACTAGTGCAATGCTCAGTTTTTAGTGCAGACAGTTCAAAAGTGTTTGAGTGCAGGTGTAAAGTCTTTGGTCAGTGGGGGGAGATGACGAGGAGATGGGTTTGTGGGTGGAGGTGGTTGGGGAGTAGGAAGGTGTCAGCATGGGGCAGAGTTCAATAAGGAAACAGCTCTGGGGAAGAAACTGTTCCTCAGTCTGCTGGTCCTTGTCCGGAAGCATCTGAACCGTCTGCCTGAGGGCAGGAGGGAAAACAGTCTGTGTGCAGGGTGGGAGGCGTCCTTGAGAATGCTGCGAGCTCGACGCAGACAGCGTTTCCTCTGGATTTCCTCAATGGCCGGAAGTGGAGTTCCTGTGATGCGTTGGGCAGTTTTCACCACCCGCTGCAGTCCCATACCAGACTGTGACACAGTTGGTTAGGATGCTCTCGATCACACAGCGGTAAAAGTTCACCAGGATGGCTGAAGACAGATGGTTTTTCTTCAGTGTCCTCAGGAAGAAGAGGCGCTGGTGAGCTTTCTTGACAAGGCTGGAGGTGTTGGTGGTCCAAGACAGGTCTTCCGAGATGTGGGTCCCCAGGAACTTGAAGCTGGAGACACGCTCAACATCCATCCCATTGATGTGGATGGGCGCATGCTTGCTTCTTTTCTCCTTCCTGAAGTCCACGATGAGCTCTTTGGTTTTGCTGGTGTTCAGGAGCAGGTTATTTTCGGCGCACCATGTGGCCAGGTGCTGTACCTCTTCCCTGTAGGCTGTCTCATCGTTGTTGGTGATGAGACCAATCACCGTGGTGTCGTCTGCGAACTTGATGATGGAGTTGGATCCATGCATAGGTCTGCAGTCGTAGGTGAAGAGGGAGTAGAGGAATGGGCTGAGTACACAGCCCTGTGGCACACCGGTGCTGAGTGAGATGGTGGTGGAGCAGGTATGGCCTGACCTAACATGTTGAGGTCTGTTAGTCAGAAAGTCCAAAATCCAGTTGCAGAGGGAGGTGTTGGTGCCCAGGTCTCCAAGTTTAGTGATTAACTTGGAGGGGATGACAGTGTTGAAAGCCGAGCTGAAGTCAGCAAACAGCAATCGCGCGTAGGTGTCGGTGTTGTCCAGGTGTGTGAGCACAGAGTGCAGTGCTGAGGAGACTGCATCGTCTATGCTCCTATTGCTGCGGTAGGCAAACTGGAGTGGGTCCAGTGTGGGTGGGAGGGAGTCCTTCAGGTGTGCCAGGACCAGCCGCTCAAAGCACTTCATGATGATGGGTGTGAGTGCTACAGGGCGGTAGTCGTTGAGGCACGTCGGCTTGGAGTGTTTCGGCACTGGCACGATGGATGTGGTTTTAAAGCATGTTGGTACAGCTGCTTGGGCAAGGGACAGGTTGAAGATGTCCGTGAAAACCCCAGTGAGCTGTTCCGCACATGTCCTGAGCACACGTCCAGGAATGCCGTCAGGTCCAGCAGCCTTGCGTGCGTTGATCCGGCTCAGTGCTGTGTGGACAACAGTGGAGGAGAGTGTGGTGGGCTGGTGATCTGCTGGGAGTGTTGTCTTGGTGGCTCTGTCTCTGTTTTCCCTCTCGAAGCGAGCATAGAAGTGGTTAAGCTCGTTCAGGAAGGAGATGTCTGTGGCTGTGGGGGTGAGGTTGCTGGGTTTGTAGTCAGTGATAGCCTGGATGCCCTGCCACATGTGTATATATACATATATATATATATATATATATATATATATATATATATGTGTAGGATAAGCGGTTCAGATAATGGATGGATGGATATATATATGTGTGTGTATATGTTTA
The DNA here is from genome assembly GCA_023566465.1 of Cottus gobio. Lineage (NCBI taxonomy): Eukaryota > Metazoa > Chordata > Actinopteri > Perciformes > Cottidae > Cottus > Cottus gobio. The sequence continues at coordinate 28,721,514 of CM042222.1, forward strand.
TATCTATATGTGTATATATATATATATACACACTCATACTATAAATATAAATCAAACTATTCAACTCCACAAATAATAACACTAGCCTCATTCAGAGTGAACTTGGTCCCCTGTCTGCCTATATAAAACCTGTTGCAAGAAACCTGGGAGTAATGTTTGACACCCATCTAAACTTCGAAACACAGATTAAAAAAACCGTCCAGTCCTGCTTCTTCCAATTAAGAACCATATCCAAAATCAAACCCATACTGTCACACCCTGATCTGGAAAAAGTCATCCATGCACTCATTTTCTCAAGACTCGACTATTGTAACTCACTCCTCTCAGGCATTAATCATAAATCTATCTCATTACATTACATTACATTTCATTTAGCTGACGCTTTTATCCAAAGCGACTTACATGATATACAGTAGACCGTAGACACAACAACGGTGAGCAATGAGGGTTAAGTGTCTTGCTCAAGGACACAACGACGCAGACTGCCGGAGCCGGGGATCGAACCACCGACCTTCTGATTGAAAGACCGACTTGCTAACCACTGAGCCACAGTCGCCCCGCCTCCAACTAGTCCAAAATGCAGCAGCTAGGCTTCTTACTGGTTTTAACAGACGACATCACATTTCTCCAGTTCTGGCCTCTCTCCACTGGCTCCCAGTTGGTTTTAGAATTGATTTTAAGATTTTATTGATCACTTTTAAGGCCCGCCTTAGTCTGGCACCAGATTACATTATAGAAATGTTAACGCCATATGCGCCAACTCGCAGCCTTAGATCCTCCTGGCCCTTCCAAAGTTGAGGCTTAAATCAAAGGGTGACCGTGCTTTTTCCATCAGGGCCCCTCGACTTTGGAACGACCTACCGGAGGAGATGAGGCTGGCAGAATCAGTAACTTCTTTTAAATCACTTCTTAAAACCCATTTTTACAGAATTGCTTTTAAGTGATGTCGTCCTTTTATGTCCTTTCATTATCTTTTATGCAGTTCTTTTGTTCCCATGGTTTTGTTTGTATATTCTAGATATTTGTTTGTTTTCTACTGTTCTTTTTGGCTAATTGTTTTGTTTTATTCAATGCTTATATGTTGTTTGTTTACCGCCATTTAAATCTTATCTGTGGAAGCACTTTGTAAACTTTGTTTTTAAAAGTGCTATACAAATAAAGTTATTATTATTATATATATGTGTATATATATATATATATATATATATATGTGTATATATATGTATATATATATATATATGTGTGTGTATATGTATATATCTATATCTATATGTGTATATATATGTATACATGACCTGGTGCAGCCAAAACAACCTGGAGCTCAACGCTCTGAAGACAGTGGAGATGGTTGTGGACTTCAGAAAGATCTCAGCCCCACCAGCCCCTCTCACCCTGTGTGACTCCCCCGTCAAAGCTGTGGAGTCCTTCCGCTTCCTGGGCTCTATTATTACCCAGGACCTCAAGTGGGAACTCAACATCAGCTCCATCGCCAAGAAGGCGCAGCAGAGGATGTTCTTCCTGAGGCAGCTGAGGAAACTCAACCTGCCAAAGACAATGATGGTGCACTTCTACACCTCCATCATTGAGTCCATCCTCTGCTCCTCCATCACCGTCTGGTACGCTGCAGCCACTGCCAAGGACAAGGCCAGGCTGCAGCGCATCATTCGCTCTGCTGAGAGGGTGATTGGCTGCAATCTGCCGTCCCTCCAGGACTTGTTTGCTTCAAGGACCCTGAAGCGGGCGAGGAAGATTGTAGCTGATCCCTCTCACCCTGGACACAAACTGTTGGTGTCCCTCCCCTCTGGCAGGAGGATGCGGTCCATCAGGACCAAGACCTCACGCCACAAAAACAGTTTCTTCCCGTCTGCCGTCGGGCTCATCAACAGAGCCCGGGTCCCCCACTGACTCTAATGACTCTGTCACCCCCAGACAATTCCCACCGGACACTCCCCTGCACATAGCCTTATACTTATACTTGACTTGAATACACTTGACACCTGGGCATTGCACTTGCCACTTTCACACAACACTTACACTCATGCACATTCCATGCACTTTATCTTACTTTTGGTATTTTGTTATGCTGCTGTCTCAATGTAGATATTCATTCATCCATTCATCCTCATTTATTGCATTGCGTTAACTGTTAAATGTGTATTGTTAAATGTTAAATGTATGCACCTTCCCGCCAGGACAAATTCCTTGTATGTGTAAGCATACATGGCAATAAATGGTTCTGATTCTGATTCTGATTCTGATACAGATACATATACAGTTAGGTCCATAAATATTTGGACATTGACACATTTTCCATTATTTTGGCTCTGTACACCACAACAATGGAGTTGAAATGAAAAAATCAAGATGTGCTTTAAGTGCAGACTTTCAGCTTTAATTTGAGGGTATTTACATCCAAATCAGGTGAACGGTGTAGGAATTACAACAAATTCAAATGTGGCCACCCTCTTTTTAAGGGACCAAAAGTAATTGGACAATTGGCTGATCGGCTGTTTCAAGGTCAGGTGTGTGTAATTCCCTCGATATTTCATTTACAAGGAGTAGATAAAAGGGTCTAGGGTTCATTTCAGGTGTGGTATTTGTGTTTGGAATCTGTTGCGGTCAACTTTCAATATTAAGTCCAAAGAGCTGTCACTATCAGTGAAGCAAGCCATCATTAGGCTGAAAAATCAAAACAAAACCATCAGAGAGATAGCAGACACATTAGGTGTGGCCAAATCAACTGTTTGGTACATTCTTAAGAAGAAAGAACACACTGGTGAGCTCAGCTACACCAAAAGACCTGGAAGACCACAGAAGACAACTGTGGTGGATGACAGAAGAATCATTTCCCTGGTGAAGAAAAACCCCTTCACAACAGTTGGCCAGATCAAGAACACTCTCCAGGAGGTAGGTGTATCTGTGTCAAAGTCGAAAATCAAGAGAAGACTTCACCAGAGTAAATACAGAGGGTTCACCACAAGATGTAAACCATTGGTGAGCCTCAAAAACAGGAAGACCAGATTAGAGTTTGCCAAAAAACATCTAAAAGAGCCTGTACAGTTCTGGAAGAACATCCTATGGACAGATGAGACGAAGATAAACTTGTACCAGAATGATGGGAAGAGAAGAGTATGGAGAAGGAAAGGAACTGCTCATGATCCAAAGCATACCACCTCATCAGTGAAGCATGGTGGAGGTAGTGTTATGGCGTGGGCATGTATGGCTGCCAATGGAACTGGTTCCCTCGTATTTATTGATGATGTGACTGCTGACAAAAGTAGCAGGATGAATTCGGAAGTGTTTGGGGCAATATTATCTGCTCATATTCAGCCAAATGCTTCAGAACTCATTGGACGGCGCTTCACAGTGCAGATGGACAATGACCCGAAGCATACTGCGAAAGCAACCAAGGAGTTTTTTAAGGCAAAGAAGTGGAATGTTCTGCAATGGCCAAGTCAATCACCTGACCTGAATCCAATTGAGCATGCATTTTTTTTTTCTGTTTATTTTGTATAGCCCAAAATCACAAATACAAATTTGCCTCTAAGGGCTTCACAATCTGTACACATACGACATCCCTGTCCCGGAACCTCACATCGGATCAGGAAAAACTCCCTCTAGAAAACAAGGGGAAGAAACCTGAGGGAGAGCAACAGAGGAGGATCCCTCTCCCCGGATGGACAGAAGCAATAGATGTCATGTGTACAGAATCAGCATAACAGAGTTACAGCACATTCAATGGATGTCACAGAAATTATTCATGAGTAGTAGGCATGGCCACGGCCCAGATGACTATGATCCATGGCAGCAGACGGAGGTAAAGATGAAGGGCATCAGCAGGGCCGCCATGGAAGGGAACAGGACCGGCTTCAGACAGCCACGATCCATGGACGCTTGAGGAGAGGAAGCACAGAGGCTCCCGAGAGGAAGTAGAGTTAGTAATGAGCATTAAAGAGACATTCATTCATATATCTAGAAGTATAGAGAGGAGAAAAATGAGAGGGAGAAGAAGATATAAATCCCTCGGTGTTTCCCCAAGGCGCTCCCCGGAAACACAAGTCCATAGGAGCACCCCAGGAGCACCTGAGGAAGGGAAGAGGAGGAGAGAGAGAGGCCAGGAGAGAGGAGCTCGTTGTATCCTAAAATGTTCCCCAGCACTCTAAGCCTATGGCAGCATATCTAGGTGCTGGACCCTAGGTCCGCTGAGCCAGCCCTAACCATACGTACTGTCAAAGAGAAAAGTCTTAAGTCTTCTCTTAAATGAGTTGACTGTGTCTGCTCCCCGAACCGAAAGCGGAAGCTGGTTCCACAGAAAGGGAGCTTGATAACTGAAGGCTCTGGCCCCCATCCTACTTTTTAAGACTCTAGGAACCACAAGTAGCCCCGCATTCATTGAGCGCAGCTCTCTGGTGGGACAATATGGTGCTATAAGCTCCCTAAGATATGATGGTGCATTACCAATTAAGGCTTTATATGTAAGAAGAAGGACTTTAAATGCAATTCTCTGTCTTACATTTCACTTGCTGAAGACAAAACTGAAGGGAAAATGCCCCAAGAACCAGCAGGAACTGAAGACGGTTGCAGTAGAGGCCTGGCAGAGCATCACCAGGGACGAAACCCAGCGTCTGGTGATGTCTATGGAATCCAGACTTCAGGCTGTCATTGACTGCAAAGGATTTTCAACAAAGTATTAAAAGTGACAATTAGATTTATGATTATATTAATTTGTCCAATTACTTTTGGTCCCTTAAAAAGAGGGTGGCCACATTTGAATTTGTTGTAATTCCTACACCGTTCACCTGATTTGGATGTAAATACCCTCAAATTAAAGCTGAAAGTCTGCACTTAAAGCACATCTTGATTTTTTCATTTCAACTCCATTGTTGTGGTGTACAGAGCCAAAATAATGGAAAATGTGTCAATGTCCAAATATTTATGGACCTGACTGTATATATGTATAGCTATATGTGTATATATGTATATACTGTATATATGTATATGTATATATATCTGTGTTTTTAGACTGACACTATATGAAATATGATTTCAAGCATTTCAAACCTGAAAGTCTGAAAAGTGATCAGATTCCTAAAGTTTGTCTGTCTGACGCTTTGCTGCTCAAATCAGTGTGTATCCAAGCTGCTAGCAGACCCCCCCACACACACCCTCCCCCCACCCCACCCTGCCCACACACACACACACACACACACACACACACACCGACACACACACAGAGACTGAAGATCAGTAGATGTTATCTAAGTGAGCAGTAAACAGACTCTTAAGAGCTGCTAGCCTCGGGGGGCGGGGCTAGGGGGCGGGGTTAGGGACCCTGAGTGTTTGACATGAAAGACTCTAATGACTGTTGGTGCCTCGAGGGAAAGACACGTTAACATGAGAGAGACAGGGACTCTGGAGAGGTGTGTGTGTGTGTGTGTGTGTGTGTGTGTGTGTCATCCTCTTTAAATCCAGACTGAAAACCTTTCTGTTTGCTGTTGCCTTTAATTAAACCAGATTCTACATTTCACTACTGCATTTTATATCTTAAACTGCACTGCAACTTTTATTCAATTCTATATCTATCTATTTCTGCTTTTTGCCTTCTAACTGTTTTTTATTGTTTTAATGATTGTTCTTAATTGTTTTTAAATCTTTTATTTTGGATTGTGTAATTGTTTTTAATTGTTTTTAAATATTTTATTCTGCATTGTGTTTTTATGCTTTTAATGGCTGTATGTGAAGCACTTTGAATCACCTTGTGTTGAAATGTGCTATACAAATAAACTTGCCTTGCCTTGCCTTGCCTTGCGTGTGTGTGTGTGTGTGTGTGTGTGTGTGTGTGTGTGTGTGTGTGTGTGTGTGTGTGTGTGTGTGTGTGTGTGTGTGTGTGTGTGTGTGTGTGTGTGTGTGTGTGTGTGTGTGTGTGTGTGTGTGTGTGTGTGTGTGTGTGTGTGTGTGTGCGCACATCATAGTGATAAAGAGGAAGTCTGATACGTCTTTAACCACGAGTGTAAATGATGTGAGCTCAGGCACAATAATCAGCTTTACATGCATGAACACACACATGCATGCATGAACGCACACACACACACACACAAACACACATGGACACACATACACACATGGACACACACACACACACATGTTAGTGAAGCTAGTTATGTCTCTTTGTATCAGAGGTCAAGAAGAACACAATGTTATATTATATATATATACAAAGTCGTTAACGAGTCAAGTGAAGTGAAACAGAAATGAGAGGTTTCTGATCAATACTGCAATCTGACAAGACACGTGTTTGTGTGTGTGTGTGTGTGTGCTTTAGTCACCATATCAATATTTTATTATATTAATTACAAGAATGTTAATTTTCAGAGATGAAGGGATTCTGCTTGTTTTGGTGTCATAAATACAAGACATAGACATGTATGGACACCCCCCCCCCCCCCCACACACACACACACACACACACACACATTCACTAGCTCATACCAGAGGCACAGAGTTATTATGAAATATTTATACCATGATTTATATTTTCATCACGCTTGTTGTTCTGACACAGAACGTGTGTGTGTGTGTGTGTGTGTGTGTGTGTGTGTGTGTGTGTGTGTGTGTGTGTGTGTGTGTGTGTGTGTGTGTGTGTGTGTGTGTGTGTGTGTGTGTGTGTGTGTGTGTGTGTGTGTGTGTGTGTGTGTGTGTGTGTGTGTGTGTGTGTGTGTCAACGAGACCCAGAGAGGGGAGGTGTTGTTCTGATTTTCCAAACTAGATTCCCCCAGCCTCCCCAGCTACTCCCCTCTCAGTGGTCTTAAATATTGAATATTGATGTCGCTCTAATGAGCTCACGGAACAATGAAGATAATTATCTCACTATGGATTCTTGTATTTCTGCTTCTCTTCAACTGAAGGACTTTCTCATCTTTTTAAATATTATTTCCCTGTTGATATGAGTCTCCCTTGAAGAGGTGAGATCAAAGAAATTCCACACATTTCTTCTGATTTTCATTCTAGTGCAGCCATGCATGGGGGGGGGGGGGGGGGCAATATATATATGTGGAGTAAAATGTCATAATGTTAATATTGAAAAGGCACTATGATTAATAAAAACATTTAAAAAGAGCTGTTCAAACGGTTTTGTTGTTAAACTAAATTAGTGTGGCGTCATTGCATGTGCAACACGACAGCTTGAAAGCATGCGATCGTCTTAAGTCTCTGGCTGCGGTCCAATAGTTCAAGAAGTGAAACAACCTGTTCATTGTATTACTTTATTATCATAAACAACCTGGTTCACAGTATTACTTTATTATTATAAACAACCTGTTCATAGTATTACTTTATTATTATAAACAACCTGGTTCACAGTATTACTTTATTATTATAAACAACCTGTTCATTGTATTACTTTATTATCATAAACAACCTGGTTCACAGTATTACTTTATTATTATAAACAACCTGTTCATTGTATTACTTTATTATCATAAACAACCTGGTTCACAGTATTACTTTATTATTATAAACAACCTGTTCATAGTATTACTTTATTATTATAAACAACCTGTTCATAGTATTACTTTATTATTATAAACAACCTGTTCATAGTATTACTTTATTAACATCAACAACCTGGTTCATAGTATTACTTTATTATTATAAACAACCTGCAGGCTAAAACCACTGGTCAACCTAACTATAGCTAACGTAACGTTAGCTAAAGTTAAGTTAGCCAACTAGTGCTGCAATGATTATTACATTACATTTAGCTGACGCTTTTATCCAAAGAGACTTACATGATATACAGTAGACCGTAGACACAGCAACGGTGAGCAATGAGGGTTAAGTGTCTTGCTCAAGGACACAACAACATGGACTGGCTGAGCCGGGGTTTGAACCACCGACCCTCTGATTGAAAGTCGGACTTGCTAACCACTGAGCCACAGTCGCCCCATTATTTATAGCTAAGACGACTCAAATCAACAAAATCTCACAACTGTCAACACTTTCTCAGCTCACTAACTCACTAGCGATCTGTCTACTACACTAATTGTCTCATTTGATTTTACGATAGCTAGCGAACGTTAGCCTAACATACACCATGTAGACAGACACCGGTCTACCCCCTCCCCTGCCAAAGATATACTCCAATCCTGTGGGAAACACTGCTAGATATCTCAATAGGTTTATGCTAATTTCTTAGCATTTTAACATTTTTAACGTTAACGTTTTTAACATTAACGTTGAGGCTCATGGGATTAATCTTAATTTACCATAATGTGTTTCCTGAAGTTGGATGGGGAGTTTTTGAATGCCAATATTTCAGTAGCTTTGGGTAATTATGAGAAGCACTTCATCCGGTACGAAGAATCTTTCAAGAAAACATTTCTCGCTAGCTTAACGTGGTTAACCAATGATTGAACTTCAAGCTAGGACCACTGATCCCAAACCTGCTTGGTGGAGTCTGTTTCCACCACAGTCCCGATGTTCCCTCATGATTCATTTTTTTAAAGATTAATTTGATTTTGTAGCATGTATCAGTTTTCTTTGCAAAATGTAGTGAAGTAAACCTTCTGGTTCGGCTTCATGTGGGCCCTTCATTGTGTATTCAGTATAGTAGTTCTGTGAGGGGTACTGAGTGGTAAAGAGTACTGTGTACTCAGTATAGTAGTTCTGTGAGGTGTAGTGAGTGGTAAAGAGTACTGTGTATTCAGTATAGTAGTTCTGTGAGGTGTACTGAGTGGTAAAGAGTACTGTGTATTCAGTATAGTAGTTCTGTGAGGTGTAGTGAGTGGTAAAGAGTACTGTGTATTCAGTATAGTAGTTCTGTGAGGTGTACTGAGTGGTAAAGAGTACTGTGTATTCAGTATAGTAGTTATGTGAGGTGTACTGAGTGGTAAAGAGTATTGTGTATTCAGTATAGTAGTTCTGTGAGGTGTACTGAGTGGTAAAGAGTATTGTGTATTCAGTATAGTAGTTATGTGAGGTGTACTGAGTGGTAAAGAGTATTGTGTATTCAGTATAGTAGTTCTGTGAGGGGTACTGAGTGGTAAAGAGTATTGTGTATTCAGTATAGTAGTTCTGTGAGGGGTACTGAGTGGTAAAGAGTATTGTGTATTCAGTATAGTAGTTCTGTGAGGTGTACTGAGTGGTAAAGAGTATTGTGTATTCAGTATAGTAGTTATGTGAGGTGTACTGAGTGGTAAAGAGTATTGTGTATTCAGTATAGTAGTTCTGTGAGGGGTACTGAGTGGTAAAGAGTATTGTGTATTCAGTATAGTAGTTCTGTGAGGTGTACTGAGTGGTAAAGAGTATTGTGTATTCAGTATAGTAGTTATGTGAGGTGTACTGAGTGGTAAAGAGTATTGTGTATTCAGTATAGTAGTTATGTGGGCGACTGTGGCTCAGTGGTTAGCAAGTCGGTCTTTCAATCAGAAGGTCGGTGGTTCGATCCCCGGCTCCTGTGTCGTTGTGTCCTTGAGCAAGACACTTAACCCTAATTGCTCACCGTTGCTGTGTCTACGGTCTACTGTATATCATGTAAGTCGCTTTGGATAAAAGCGTCAGCTAAATGAAATGTAATGTAATGTGTTATGTGAGGTGTACTGAGTGGTAAAGAGTACTGTGTATTCAGTATAGTAGTTATGTGAGGTGTACTGAGTGGTAAAGAGTACCTGGAAGGACTAAAGGATGTTCTAAAGGTCTAAAGTGCTCTGAGGAGATGAAAGCATGATGTGATGTCATGAATGAAGTAATGATGTTCCCCCATTCACACACATTGTGCGTTGTGTGTCACACACATTGTGACAGCAGGCTAAAACCTCTTTAGTTCAGGCCATGAAGTAAGGGTTAGGGTTCATGATGTGAGGTGACATGGCCGTGTCCTACAGCTGACTGGCATCCCTTCATGCTCACAACTTCATTCTAGATATTTTGAACCATTCAGAGACGCTTTTCAAAAGCTTATTGAGGGGATTAGAGATGTGCTTTAGAAACATCACTAAAATTCAAGTTTCATTCCATCAAACTCCATCTTTCATTGTTTTTATCACTGTTTAATGGAGTCGCACTCTTATTATTATTATTATTATTATTATTATTACCCCGCGGGGCTGCCTGCATGCTGGACGTGATGTGTGTGTGTGTTTGGTCTTTTTACTTGAGACGAGATTCTGTGGATCCTCCGAGTTTCTTCTTCTCTGCTGTTTTTCTGACAGCTAATGGTGGTCTAGCAGGAATATGTATTAATACTGGTCCTCTCTGAGCGGAGGGCAGTTAGTAGACCACCACCCTACTCTGAAGGGCAGTTAGTAGACCACCACCCTACTCTGAAGGGCAGTTAGTAGACCACCACCCTACTATGAAAGGCAGTTAGAGGACCACCACCCTACTATGAAGGTCAGTTAGTGGACCACCACCCTGCTCTGAAGGGCAGTTAGTGGACCATCACCCTGCGATGAAAGGTCACGGGTTCGACTCTGGGCCCGTTGTGTACGGGACGCTCAGTGAACCGTGTGTAACGTGTGCATGCTTCTCTCTCTGTTCAGGCGGCTGCACCTTCGAGGAGTCCTACAGCAGCTGTGGATACAGCGTTTCACTTGGAACCAGCGGGTTCTCCTGGGAACCGGTCAACTCCTGGGAGAAACCCACCATGGACCCCGCCCTGCCCACTGGTAGGTCTGATCTGATATGTACAGTATGTATATATATATATGTATATATATATATATATATATATATATATATATTCTTTAATTTCTCTCCCTCCCTCCCTCTGCACCTCCTCTCTCTCAGACTTTCTTTACTCCTGAGGCGTCTTTGTCCTGAATTTGCTTCTCAGTTTCGTCAATGTTATTTACATTACATTACATTTCATTTAGCTGACGCTTTTATCCAAAGCGACTTACAATAAGTGCATTCTACGGTTACAAACAAGAATCAGAACAACAAGAATCAAGAAGGTACAATTTCTGATAGCACACTACAAAGTGCTATCAGTAAGAGCCATTCCAGTGCTACTATAGTGCTACATCCTTTATTCAAGGTATAGTCGGAAAAGATGTGTTTTTAGTTTGCGACGGAAGATGTAGAGACTTTCTGCTGTTCTGATGTCAATGTTATTTTTTTTAGATTTGACAAAAAAACATGTTTGAACTGTGTCGAAGTTCTAGTTTGACATTGATAATGTGTGTGTGTGTGTGAGAGAGAGAGAGAGAGGGAGAGAGTGTGTGTGTGTGTGCGTGTGTGCGTGTGTGCGTGCGTGCGTGCGTGCGTGCGTGTGTGTGTGTGAGGCTGAAAACAAATCAGTACCAATCAGAGATCGTTCGTTGTGACATATTTAACACAAACATATTGTGCCTGGTTCGAAACTGCCATCAGTAAGAGACTTCTGAATTACAGCTGGCCACAGTGGTGTGGCATTGATTGTGTGTGTGTGTGTGTGTGTGTGTGTGTGTGTGTGTGTGTGTGTGTGTGTGTGTAAAGTGGCTGCTGATGAGGACAGAGGTTAAATATCTCGTTGCTGTTTTGGGCACGGCGGTGATTCGAGGGCTCTCGTCGAGGACGACTTGATTGCATTTATGATTTGTGGCTGTGAAACAGAGAAGGCAGGCAGGCAGGCAGGCGGTCTACGGTCTAATGTATGCTCTATATATCATGTAAGTCGCTTTGGATAAAAGCGTCAGCTAAATGTAATGTAATGTCACATGACATAAAAATATGTGTAAAACAATATTCATCTTCTGGACAAGAAACCTGCGTCACTTTTAGAATTACAGTGACTTTACACTCTGATAATTTACTCTCTGATACTTTACACTCTAATACTTTACACTCTCTGATACTTTACACTCTCTGATACTTTACACTCTGATACTTTACTCTCTGATACTTTACACTCTAATACTTTACACTCTCTGATACTTTACACTCTCTGATACTTTACACTCTGATACTTTACACTCTGATACTTTACACTCTGATACTTTACACTCTCTGATACTTTACACTCTCTGATACTTTACACTCTGATACTTTACTCTCTGATACTTTACACTCTAATACTTTATACTCTCTGATACTTTACTCTCTGATACTTTACACTCTCTGATACTTTGCACTCTGATACTTTACACTCTGATACTTTACTCTCTGATACTTTACACTCTGATACTTTACACTCTCTGATACTTTACACTCTGATACTTTACTATCTGATACTTTACACTCTCTTGTACTTTACTCTCTGATACTTTACTCTTTGATACTTTATACTCTCTGATACTTTACTCTCTGATACTTTACACTCTGATACTTTGCACTCTGATACTTTACACTCTGATACTTTACTCTCTGATACTTTACACTCTGATACTTTACACTCTGATACTTTACACTCTCTGATACTTTACACTCTGATACTTTACTATCTGATACTTTACACTCTCTGGTACTTTACTCTCTGATACTTTACTCTTTGATACTTTATACTCTCTGATACTTTACTCTCTGATACTTTACACTCTGATACTTTACACTCTGATACTTTACACTCTCTGATACTTTATAGACTCTGATACTTTACACTCTTATACTTTACACTCTGATACTTTACACACTGATACTTTACACACTCTAATACTTTACTCTCTGATACTTTACACTCTGATACTTTACTATCTGATACTTTACACTCTCTGGTACTTTACTCTCTGATACTTTACTCTCTCTGATACCTTACACTCTTTGATACTTTGCACTCTGATTCTTTACACTCTCTGATACTTTACACTCTCTGATACTTTACACTCTTCAAAGTCAGCTTTAATGTCAATTTTTATACTTTATACTCTGATACTTTACACACTCTAATACTTTACTCTCTGATACTTTACACTTTCTGATACTTTACACTATCTGATACTTTACTCTCTGATACTTTACACTCTCTGATACTTTACACTCTCTGATACTTTACTCTCTGATACTTTATACTCTCTGATACTTTACACTCTCTGATACTTTACACTCTCTGATACTTTACACTCTTCAAAGTCAGCTTTAATGTCAATTTTTATACTTTATACTCTGATACTTTACACACTCTAATACTTTACTCTCTGATACTTTACACTTTCTGATACTTTACACTATCTGATACTTTACTCTCTGATACTTTACACTCTCTGATACTTTACACTCTCTGATACTTTACTCTCTGATACTTTATACTCTCTGATACTTCACACTCTGATACTTTATACTCTCTGATACTTTACTCTCTGATATCTTACTCTCTGATACTTTACACTCTCTGATACTTTACACTCCACTAATAAATGGAAGCTCGTATCTGAGTCTAAAGAGAACCAAGAAAACACACACAGCATTCATCAGGGAACAATAAACACCCATTGTTAAGACCAAGCCAGCGTATAAAGCCTTGGATCACAGAAATAATGGGTCCCCTGTTGCCACTCTCTGGTTATGTGTGTGCTATCTATATCTATATATATAGATATAGATATAGATATAGATAGGCGGGTGCCCCCTTGTTCTTCTATTTATCAAACTAAACGGCCTTGTGTTATGTATCGTATCTACACAACGGCATCTTCTGGCTCTGTGTGATGTCATATGTATATTAATTTACATGAGAAAACATGAATGGAACCCGATTTCTGTCTCTTTTTATTTCCTCTTATTTTGTTTTGTCTACCTTCAAACCTGTCCTCCCTCCTCCTCCTCCTCCTCCTCCTCCTCCTTGTCCTCCTCCTACTCCTGTTCTTCCTCACTCCTCCCCCCCCCTTCTCAAATGAGGCTCTGTGAAGGCAAATAACCAAGATGGGAAATGTGTGGAAATGCAGAAGTCATTAAAAAGCCAATTATGTAGAGGTTCAGTGCTACAGGAGGAGACCAGGGAATAGTGGAGAGCCATCGTAAACCCAGTGATGTATGGAACCACGTAGTGTGTTTGTGTGTGTGTGTAAATCAATGTCCCAATAAGAAATGGATGTTTAATTCACTGTGTCATAAATCTGCGTTTCAGGGAACAATATTAAACTTTATGACCATTAAGGGTTCACTTTACAAAGTGAGAGAGTTGTGTCTAACACACACGTACACACATGCACGCACGCACACACACACACACACACACACACACACACACACACACACACACACACACACACACACACACACACACACACAGATGGATGAGACACCCTAACCCGAACAGAACACGACCTCCCATCCATTGTCTCCAGCAGTCACATGCTCAGGCTTCGATCTCCTGTAGGTCAATACACCCCGTGACCAAACAGCAAGGGCTTTTGGGCTTTAGAGTTTCTACGTGTCTAATCTAGCAGAGGGATTTAGTTTGTGTGTGTGCGTGTGTGTGTGCGACTCATAAGCTCATTGATTACCTGTCTATGAGGAAACAGAGCTTTTCCCTAAAGGCCTGATCAATAATGTCAATCTCCCCGTCTTTACCACCTTATTTGGAAAAGATTACAGCAGCTTCACCATGGCCTGCAGGTCTCTCTCTCTGTGTGTGTGTGTGTGTGTGTGTGTGTGTGTGTGTGTGTGTGTTACACCTCATCCATCTCTTCCAAAACCCAATGAAGCAGCTCCACAGTCTGAATACAGATCGGTCTGTAGGTATGGTATATATTAAAGCATCTTAAAGCAGAGTGTGTGTGTATATGTGTGTGTGTGTGTATATATATATAAGATAAGATAATCCTTTATTAGTCCCGCAGTGGGGAAATTACAGGATTACAGCAGCATTGCTCACAGTAAGTAAAAGATTAAAAAAACAAGTAATATAAATAAACAGTAAACAGTAATAAACATAATAAAATAAAAACAGTACAGAAGAATATTGAATATACAAGGTATTGCACCAGAATGAATTAAGTGTTCAGAGTGGTCAAAGTGTTCAAGTGTTGAAAGTGTTCAGAGTGTTCATAATGTTTGTGGACTACTGGGAGGTCAGCTTGTTGTGCAGCCTGACAGCAGCGGGAAGGAAGGACTTGCGGTACCTCTCCTTCACACCGGGTGTGAATCAGCCGGCTGATAACATATAATATATTATATGATATCTAACATATATGCATCTATGTTTTAACCCTAACCCACCGGGGGTGAATCAGCCAGTGACTGAAGGAGCTTTGCAGAGCTGCTAGGGTGTCCTGCATGGGGTGGGAGGCGTGGTTCATCAGGGATGAGAGCTTGGCCATCATCCTCCTGTCTCCCACCACCTCCACAGTATACAGAGGATATATATATATATATATACACACACACATATAAAAGCTTGGGCTGCGTTGTGATGAGTTGTGAGCCTGTGAAGTAAAGTCCACATCACTCGCAGTAATGTACCAACACATTAGCCTGATCTGACTTGTTAGGGCCCTCTTGCTTTAGGCAGGGCCTGCTGTGTGCCTGTAGTCTGGCTTTAGGCCTGCTGTGTGCCTGTAGTCTGGCTTTAGGCCTGCTGTGTGCCTGTAGTCTGGCTTTAGGCCTGCTGTGTGCCTGTAGTCTGGCTTGTCTGGGTCCTGCAGGTCCATAGTAGGCGGAGCTAATCAGCCCAACTGGGAGCACCAGGCCATTCTCCCAGGAGCATTGGCCTTGTCTCGTTGATACTTTAATTTGACGTGTGTTGCTAATTTATGTTCCTTTCCCAATTAGAACTCCGGTCTTTGTCATGCTTCAGAGCTGGGACGTGACAGACTTCATAGGAGACAGTAAAACAAGTCCAGGGGTTTTAAAGAGGATGTTTGTGGGCTGTTGAGGAAGGAAACAACACCAACACAAACACACGCTGAGCTCTATATGAGCACATTCCCATCTTACACACAAAGCAGACTCTAAGATCCAGAATATGATGTCATGTCACGTGACTAAAACACACATAAATATATCACAATAAAGAGCGATGTCTTGATACCTCTTGTAATTCTGATTGCGGCTTCATGTTGCAGGCTGGATGTACAATCCTTATAGTACTCTTCACTGTCATGGTCTGATGGCTGATCACCATTCAGACACACCTTCAGAAGAAGAGTTGGTGTTTGAGAAGAGACAGAACAGCAGCATGAAGTCAGCAAACAGCTGCAGCGTAGATGTGATGGACGTTTCCAGGCCACATGCGGTGTCTCACTGCGCCGCCAAAAAGCCCGGTGAATTACAAACGTAAACCCAGCTCTTAAAGCACCACGAGAGATCCTCGCTCGGAGGACGTCTTAATCCAAAACACGACAGACACAAAGCATCCGATAAGGAGAATGAAAGAGAGATTTAAGAGCGACGCTGGCTTTGAGCAGCGACCGCAGGGACTCGCTTCAGCGCCGCGCTCTGTGAACGTCCTGCGTGTTCCAGCAGGAGATCTGAAGCCCATCTACTAAAGAGTGATTTAGGCTTTCTGCTTTGTTCACAGACGTCTTTCATGTGTGAAACCTCAAAACGCTTGAGTTTGTAAAAGTTTGTTATTTTTCTTCTTAAGGCTGCTGTGAGAATATTTCATGTCTTTTGACAGAAGATAACATGCACATCCTATGATATGTTGTACAGTAAAACAACACACTGCTTCTTTATCCTGAAAGAAAACATGCTGCTGTCTCTGGGAGTCTTATCTCCCACTTGTCTCTGCAATTATTTTGCAGAGACATTTGCTTTTTGGCATCGGCAAAGAACACACACACACACACACCTCTGCTCCATGCTCCATTGATGAGAGAGAGGACTGACTGCAGTGATTCCCTTTGCTGTGCCTTTCATGATGATGAGTCATTTTACCCAACAGCAGTGTGTTTTGTCATCCATCTTGAGTCACATCTGGACCACAGCTGATGCTCCTGTATGCTGCCTTTCCTGCTTCCCTCCCTTCCTTTCTCACTTACTACTGTGTCCTCTCCGTCTCTGTTAGTCTCACTACTGTGAAGATATCCAACAAACACTTGACTTCACTGGTTGAGGAGATTGACGTGAACCTATGTTCACTTCAGTTCTGCCACTCTGACTGACTTCTAGTATTTTAACTGCACTACTGTGCACCACCATCATTACATTACATTACATTTAGCTGACGCTTTTATCCAAAGCGACTTACATGATATACAGTAGACCGTAGACACAGCAACGGTGAGCAATGAGGGTTAAGTGTCTTGCTCAAGGACACAACGACATGGACTGGCTGAGCCGGGGTTAGAACCACCGACCCTCTGATTGAAAGACTGACTTGCTAACCACTGAGCCACAGTCGCCCACTGTGCACCAACACCACCACCAATGTGCACCACTACTGTGCACCACCACTGTGCACCACCACTGTGCACCACCACTGGGCACCACCGCTGGGTAAATCCTCCACAGCAGCTGGGGGTTAAATGCGGTGCTCAAAGGCCCTTCAGCGAGTCTCAGGCGCAGCAGATCCTTGTGCTGCCTCTTCAGGAAGACGCCTTTGGAAAATAAAAGCAAATTCTCAACAGTATTTGTGTGGCGGTGTGTGTTGGAATGCTTGCTGCACTGAGTTGACCCAGTTATTGTGTGTGTGTGTGTGTCTGTGTCCGTGTGTGTGTGTGTGTGTGTATGCGCTGACATGGAAGACAGATTCATCAGGTTTTCTCACATCAACAGATGTCTCCTCAACGACCTCACAGCTGGGGAACAACGTGTGAAATGAGAGCTTGTTACAGAGAGCCATCTTTCATTATAGGAAATGGCTCTCTTGTTGTGTGTGTGTGTGTGTGTGTGTGTGTGTGTGTGTGTGTGTGTGTGAGTGTGTGAGAGTGTTTGTGAACGTTGTAACACGTGTGATACAGTTGTCATGGTGAGTTTCTGGCTAACACTCATCACACTTCGTCTGCGTGTCGAGTCGCTTCAACTTCTTCTAAAAAGAGAAGTTTGAATTTAAACAATTTTAAGGAGGTCTGACTGGATACAGGTCTGACTGGATATAACCAAGTTAGATATGTATTAATAACCAAGTTACTACTGATCAGAAGGGTTTTATTAAACAGCAGCTAGTCTACTTCCGGAGCTCACACACACACACACACACACACACACACACACACACACACACACACACACACACACACACTAGCAGTCGGCCAGATGGAACCGGTCCATAGAGCTCATAAAGCAGAGACTAAAACACATAAATCATATTTAGGATGTTTCTGCTGAATCCGCTTGATGGTTTAAGATGAACAGTTGGTTCCTAAATGAGGAGCTCCCCTGTGTGGTCCCGGTCCCGGTCTAACTGGTCCCTGTCCCTGCAGGCTCCTTCATGGTGGTGAACGCGTCGGGCCGGGCCTCGGGCCAGAAGGCCCACCTGTACATGCCCACCCTGAAGGAGAACGACACCCACTGCATCGACTTCCTGTACTCGCTGTCCAGCCGGGACGGAGCCAGCCCCGGGACGCTCAACGTGTACATCAAGGTGTGTGTGTGAGTGTGTGAGTGCGTCAGTCCAGGTCAAGAACCAGGACTTGTGGGGTCCAGGTAGCTTCAGGGTTCATTTCCTGATCCATCACCACGATGAATGATGTTGAAGATAAAGATAAAATAAATGGATTATGGGTAATTTGTGAGAAACATCAGTTTCCTAAAGTCGCTGCTATCACCTGATTTATAACAGTAATGATGGTATTCATGTTTTATTAAACTATAAAACATAAATGTAGCCACTTTTCTCTCTGAAGCTTGAACCTTTGTGTCCACAGGTGAACGGAGGAGCTCAAGGAAACCCAGTGTGGAACGCCTCGGACACGCTGACGGAGGGCTGGCTGAAGGCGGAGCTCGCCATCTCCACCTTCTGGCCCAACTCCTACCAGGTAGCACACACACACACACACACACACACACACACACACACACACACACACACACACACACGCACACACACACACACACACGCACACATATACACACACACACACACACACACACACACACACACACACACACACACACACACACACACACGCACACACACACACACACACACACGCACACATATACACACATATACACACACACACACACACACACACACACACACACACACACACACACACCACACACACTCACTCACTCACTCAGGATCCTCAACAGTAGACGCTGCAAGACTTGTGTGTGATTTAGTGTGTATGTCTGTGTGTGTGATTTTGTGTGTGTGTGTGCGTGTGTGTGCTTGTTTGTGTGTGTGACCTCTTCACTGCCCTGCTGACTTTCTCTGAGTTTGTGTAAGTGGTAAAGAAAACGTGATGGAGGAGAAAGACACAAAAAACACAATTAAAAGTCACAAAGTCAGAGTCACGAAGAAGAGAGAGAATGAGAGGAGGAGAGGAGGATAGGAAGAGCAGGAGGAGAAGAGGAAGAGCAGGAGCAGCATATGTGGTTGGCATAAGGATGGAGACAGAAGGAGGAAGAGTTGCTGACTGTCACTGGAACATTCCCCGGGGTTTCCCTATGAGCTTCACAGGGGCGTCAAGATTTTACTTTCAGTACTTTCAGAGAAAAGATACTCAACCTGAGTCTTTCCTCTCCTCTCAGGTAATATTCGAAGCTGTTTCAGTTCAAGGACATCCCGGTTTCATCGCCATCGACGACATTCGTGTTCTGGCTCACCCGTGTCGTAAGTGTTACACACACACACACACACACACACACACATACACACGTACAGTGTCCTGGGTGTGTAAGTATTCTGCATCATACGTGAAGTGTTTCCCGCTCTTTTACTTCTCTCTATCTGACCTCTGACCATCCATCATCTCTTGTCATCATTATCTCGTTTCTCCTTTGATGTCTTGAGCTGAGACATAACTGTGTCTTCATGTCTATTCTGTCAAATGTGCACACTTGGATCAATGTAGGATCAATGTAGGATCAAAGTAGCATCAATGTAGGATCAATGTATTACATTACATTTAATTTAGCTGAGGCTTTTATCCAAAGCGACCAAAATGCTATACAGTAGACCGTAGACACAGCAACGGTGAGCAATTAGGGTTAAGTGTCTTGCTCAAGGACACATCGACATGGACTAGTGGCACCGGGGATCGAACCTCCGAACCAGAGGATCGGTGGACGGACCTGCTAACCACTAAGCCACAGTCGCCTAACGTAGAATCAATGTGGGATCAATGTAGCATCAATATAGAATCAATGTAGCATGAATTAGGATCAATGTAGCAACAATGTGGGATCAATGTAGCATCAATGTAGGATCAATGTTGCATCAATGTAGGATCAATTTAGCAACAATGTGGGATCAATTTAGCAACAATGTGGGATCAATTTAGCATTAATGTAGGATCAATGGGGCGACTGTGGCTCAGTGGTTAGCAGGTCCATCTTTCAACCTGAAGGTCAATTGGTGGTTCGATCCCCGGCTCTACTAGTCCATGTCGATGTGTCCTTGAGCAAGACACTTAACCCTCGTTGCTCACCGTTGCTGTGTCTACGGTCTACTGTATAGCATGTAAGTTGCTTTGGATTACAGTTTTTTTCAGGCGCTACCAAGCGTTTGTCTAACCAGTGGTCACATTTTCAAAACTCTAAACACAATTAGCACAGCATCGGTATTTTGTGGCCATACCATTCACACATTTCATGTCGTTTTCAAACAATATGCAGTCAGTGAACACATTTCCACAATGCTTACATTTTCTTAACAGACAAGCTATACCTCCCAACAAAATGATGGATTGTTTTTGTATTATTTACGAATGTTAACACACAACATCCCACAATGTCAAACACAATATTCCAAACCTTAGATACAGTCTAAAAACCTCTTCTGCAATGATATCAGTTCTAAAACAATATATCTCAGCTGATAATAAACAAACAATTGAATAATAGACACACAGCTGATTTATGTTGGGTAAATTGGGCAAACCACAGCTGATTCCAGTCTGGCTTAGACTCAGTGGCATTACTTATACAGTAAAAGGAGGACTTTGAGGAGTGATGTTTTTGGAAACAGAAACAGAAAAATACTTTTTGCCGTTGTTTTTTTGTTCAGAATGCTCTTGTGTGTTTCATGGATATTTTGTTCACTGTAAGCAATACTGTAAAAGTTTTTCTGTTCTATCATACTGTAAACAGTATTTATACTGTACCTCCTGTAGTAAACAGTAAAGGGAAAAAAAACAGATTTGGTTTTTACTGGAATGCTTTTGATGTGAACATTGCATGTGACATACAGTTCCCAACCAAGAAATTTAGTGTAAAAACAGTGGATTGCATGTTTTGCATGCAAATACCTGTAAAACTGAAACATAAAAGTCTATGCAGTTTTTGTAATGTCAGCAATAGCCAGTATTTTGAAACCTGGTGTACTTTGATTGACTGGAAGGACCTTGTGAAGTGAAAACAAGAATTATTCTTTGACAGAATAATTTCATTTTGAGTCAGATTTCCAGTGTTTTGGTAAAGTTAGTGTGTGCAGAGAAAGATGTGTTCTATTTTGAAATGAAGAGTTAGTATATATTTAACAAAATGTGTTTTTGAGAAGAAAATTATCCATTTGGCCAATTGTGGTTTGTAGGTGTGAGTCTGTGTTAAGAGTTTAGAAAAAGTATCTGAAGTATGGGTAAGCGCTTGTTAGCGATTGAAAAAAACTGTAAGGCGTCAGCTAAATGAAATGTAATGTAATAATGTGATGTAGCATCAATGTGGGATCAATGTAGCATCAATGTAAGAGCATGTGGGATCAATGTAGCATCAATGTGGGATCAATGTAGTAACAATATAGCAACAATGTGGGAACATTGTAGCAACAATCTGGGATCAATGTAAAACAATGTGGGATTAATGTAGTATAATTCTAGGATCAATGTAGCATCAATGTAGCAACAATGTGGGATCAATGTGGGATCAATGTAGCATCAATGTAGCAACAATGTGGGATCAATGTAGCATCAATGTAAGAGCATGTGGGATCAATGTAGCAACAATGTGGGTCAATGTAGCATCAATGTGGGATCAATGTAGTAACAATATAGCAACAATGTGGGAACATTGTAGCATCAATCTGGGATCAATGTAGCAACAATGTGGGATCAATGTGGCACCAATGTGGGATCAATGGAGCATCAATGTAGCAACAATTTTGGATCAATGTAGCAACAATGTAGCAACAATGTGCTTCACTGAACACAGCTGGAATTCATATTCATTCATATAGGACATTCACTAAAGTGAACAAGTCTTGATGGGTCAAAATCTGTTTCCAGTAGGAAAACACAGATAAGAGGATAATAACACACTCTGTGATGATAGTGAACACACAGTGATGATAGTGAACACACTGTGATGATAGTGAACACACTGTGATGATAGTGAACACACTGTGATGATAGTGAAAACTCTGTGATGAAAGTGGTGAGCACACTGTGGTGATATTGAACACACTGATGATAGTGAGCACACTGATGATAGTGAGCACACTGTGATAAAAGTGAACACACTGTGAGGGTAGTGAACACACTGATGATAGTGAACACACTGTGATGATAGTGAACACACTGATAGTGAGCACACTGTGATAATAGTGAACACACTGTGATGATATTGAACACACTCATGATAGTGAGCACACTGTGACGATAGTGAACACACTGTGACGATAGTGAGCACACTGTGATGATAGTGAACACACTGATAGTGAACACACTGTGATGATAGTGAACACACTGATAGTGAACACACTGTGATGATAGTGAGCACACTGTGATGATAGTGAACACACTGTGATGATAGTGAGCACACTGTGACGATAGTGAACACACTGTGATGATAGTGAACACACTGTGACGATAGTGAACACACTGTGATGATAGTGAACACACTGTGATGATAGTGAACACACTGTGATGATAGTGAGCACACTGTGATGATAGTGAACACACTGTGACGATAGTGAACACACTGTGACGATAGTGAACACACTGTGACGATAGTGAACACACTGTGACGATAGTGAACACACTGTGACGATAGTGAACACACTGTGATGATAGTGAGCACACTGTGACGATAGTGAACACACTGTGATGATAGTGAACACACTGATAGTGAACACACTGTGACGATAGTGAACACACTGATAGTGAACACACTGTGACGATAGTGAACACACTGTGATGATAGTGAACACACTGTGATGATAGTGAACACACTGATAGTGAGCACACTGTGATAATAGTGAACACACTGTGATGATAGTGAACACACTCATGATAGTGAGCACACTGTGATAATAGTGAACACACTGTGATGATATTGAACACACTCATGATAGTGAGCACACTGTGACGATAGTGAACACACTGTGACGATAGTGAACACACTGTGACGATAGTGAACACACTGTGACGATAGTGAGCACACTGTGACGATAGTGAGCACACTGTGACGATAGTGAACACACTGTGACGATAGTGAACACACTGTGACGATAGTGAACACACTGTGATGATAGTGAACACACTGATAGTGAACACACTCTGACGATAGTGAACACACTGTGATGATAGTGAACACACTGATAGTGAACACACTGTGATGATAGTGAGCACACTGTGACGATAGTGAACACACTGTGACGATAGTGAACACACTGTGACGATAGTGAACACACTGTGACGATAGTGAGCACACTGTGACGATAGTGAACACACTGTGACGATAGTGAACACACTGTGACGATAGTGAACACACTGTGATGATAGTGAACACACTGATAGTGAACACACTGTGACGATAGTGAACACACTGATAGTGAACACACTGTGACGATAGTGAACACACTGATAGTGAACACACTGATGATAGTGAGCACACTGTGACGATAGTGAACACACTGTGACGATAGTGAACACACTGTGACGATAGTGAACACACTGTGATGATAGTGAACACACTGATAGTGAACACACTGTGATGATAGTGAACACACTGTGATGATAGTGAGCACACTGTGACGATAGTGAACACACTGTGATGATAGTGAACACACTGTGATGATAGTGAACACACTGTGATGATAGTGAACACACTGATAGTGAACACACTGTGACGATAGTGAACACACTGATAGTGAACACACTGTGACGATAGTGAACACACTGATAGTGAACACACTGTGATGATAGTGAACACACTGTGATGATAGTGAGCACACTGTGACGATAGTGAACACACTGTGACGATAGTGAACACACTGTGACGATAGTGAACACACTGTGACGATAGTGAACACACTGTGATGATAGTGAACACACTGTGATGATAGTGAACACACTGTGACGATAGTGAACACACTGTAATGATAGTGAACACACTGTGACGATAGTGAACACACTGTGACGATAGTGAGCACACTGTGACGATAGTGAACACACTGTGACGATAGTGAACACACTGTGACGATAGTGAACACACTGTGACGATAGTGAACACACTGTGATGATAGTGAACACACTGTGATGATAGTGAACACACTGTGACGATAGTGAACACACTGTGACGATAGTGAGCACACTGTGACGATAGTGAGCACACTGTGACGATAGTGAACACACTGTGATGATAGTGAGCACACTGTGATGGTAGTGAACACACTGTGATGATAGTGAACACACTGTGATGATAGTGAGCACACTGTGATGGTAGTGAACACACTGTGATGGTAGTGAACAACACTCTGTGATGATAATGTTTCTTTCATTCCACCAACACGTCTCTCATGTCATCATGTTTCTTCTCTGTGGTTCAGATCATTTGTGTCTTCTCTTCCCGTTACTGTCTCTTCCTGCTGGTCTCTGATCAGTTGGCCCAGAACTGTAGCTTCTCTGAGCCAATCACGAATCATATTAGTCAAATTGTGAGATAGGAAGCGAGAGGAGGTCTTTCTATCTTATAAATTATACTTTCTAAGTATGAAAGAAAAAGAAAACAAAAGAACACACTTTACCTTTGTAACTTAAAGTGGGTTTTAGTGCTTTAGGGTTTTAAGATTTTAGGGTTAGGGTTAGCTCTTAATCGACCCTTGTGCACCACATGGACTCATTAACAGCTTTAACACACAAAAACTTGAAGACCATTACACACAGAATTAATTTAACTTATAAAGTTATGCTGTCGTGCCATAAATCACAATGAGACAATAAAAAAGCTCCAGTCAGCGCTGTCTGCAGGGCTGCAGATTTAAAGGTCAAAAAGCAAAAGCAATACTTCTAAATCTGTTTTGAGATTATGCAGATATCGTCCCAACAAAATTGCTGCACATAGAAGCTAAAAAAATGCCTTTCCTTTGACAGAATATTTTGCCCGAATGTTTACGCACTGTGTTTCTGTGCTGCAGGAAAAGCTCCTCACTTCCTGCGACTGCAGAACGTGGAGGTCAACGTGGGTCAGAATGCTACGTTTCAGTGTACCGCCGGAGGGAAATGGTCTCAGCACGATAAACTCTGGCTGCAGGTCAGTACTTCTTCTTAGAGGAGCATATAGGGGTAGCACCATGGGGGTCAGGAGGAGGTGCTAACCTATGCAGAGGTCCTGCTCTGGGGAGAGGAGGGGAAAGGGGGGAGAGAGTGGGGCGGAAGTATGTTTGTATGTATACTATTTTTTTAAATATACTATATTTCAATTATATGTAATATTTAAAAAAATGGTATCAGAGGAAACTTGGCCTTTTCCAAGCTCCGGTAGAAGTCTGGTAGGGAAAGGAGCTGATGCTGGTTCTCCAGAGAACCGTCACACTGCATCTTCATCAGTTCTAGTTGCAGACTCTCTTCCTCTTCTGCATCATCAGGAGTCGAGAACAGCTGGATTTCTTTCTCAATGGCAGAAAGATCTTGGAAGAGCTGAATGAGTTCTGTCATGAGATGTGATGACAGACACATATTTCCACTTTTTAGCAGAAAGGTTGACCTCTGGAAGGTTGACCTATGGAAGGTTGACCTCTGGAAAAGCTGCTCTGATTTCAGACAGCGTGGGGAAGTCCGCAAAATTGAAGTTGCGTAGTTGTGTCTCACAGAATGCTTTCATCCGTAAAGTTCTTTGTCTTGCAAGCTCTTGTTCAGGGTGTTGAGATGAGTAAGATCAACTGAAGGCCAGGTCTGCAGACCACAAAGGGTCACTCAGCTCATGAAGACGTTGGCCCTTCTCTTTTAAAAACTGATCTCGGTTGCTCCTTGAACATCCCTGAGCTGTTAAAGTAATAATAAAAAAATTTAAAAAATGGATTTAAAATAAAGTGCACAAAAAGATCTATATTTTTGTTTAAAGGGACCCGAGCTGTCAGAAAAATAAATAATTTATAAAAAATAACACTAACTTGTCATGCTTGTCAAGCTGATACCCAGTAAACACCAGCACCAGAAGAGCTGCTAGAGGGACGTTCCTCACAGGAAACATCTCCTTATTGAGTGGCCTAATAGTTGCGCGACACAACGAATCGATAATGAAATTCGTTGCCAACTCTTTTAATAATCAAATTGTTGCAGCCCTAAAGCAGTTACAGTGCCCCATGCAAAACGTTGTAAGTCTTTAGTTTTTTTTTTTACATATGTGGTCCCCAAATCCAGCTTGATCCTCTGAAGGTAAAGGAGCTTGTTTGGTCCAGTCCTCTAAGAAGCTGGCAGATTTCCTGTCTAGTCTCAGAGAGCTAGAGAAATCAGAATCAGCTGTTGGCCATGTGTGTTTACACATACATGGAATTTGCCTCCGGTTTCACGTAGCTCTCATTGTACATATATAAACATATTATTTACAATAAACAAGAACAAATATAAAAGAGACATTAGAGACAACAGTAGTCAAAAGGAGGAGTCTGGTTATTGTTCATCAGAGTGACGGCCAGTGGGAAGAAGCTGTTCCTGTCTTGTGGTATTGGTGTACAGCGCTCTGCAGCGCCCCCAGAGGGGAGGAGGTGGACCAGCTGGTGTCCAGGGTGTGAGGGGTCTGCAGGGGTCTTTCCAGCCTGCTCCCTGACTCTGGAGGTGTACAAGTCCAGGATGGAGGGCAGGCTGGAACCAATAGTTCTCTCTGCAGAAGTGTCATCCGATCTCTAAAAATGTGATTGCTTCTCCTCTTTTGGTAAAGAAGTTTATTAAGTCTAGTTTTCCAAAAAATTGGTGGATTTCCTATTCAGACACAGAGATCTGTGAAATCCGCCTTTCTCTACCTTGTGAAGCAACTCTTATACTCCACAGACTCAGCTTACCCTCTTATCTTCACGTGCCACACCTACATAATTCATCCTGTCTCTAAAGTCGACCACAGGAGGTTTTTGTATGGTCATTTTAGTTGAAGGATCCTATTACACAGGATAGATTACACAATACCCATTATACAGGAAGGATTATACAACATACATTAACTTATAGCGTCTATACAGGTTATATTTAAACAAGTATACTTTTAGACTTTCATAATTGTCTGCGATCATTCAACAAGGTCCTTGGAAGGAGGTCCTCATGACCTCACAGAGCCTGATCCAGTGTTTAGGGAGAACTCACTCATACTTCTATAGAATGGGAAGTAGCAATACGTAGTAGTAATCATGATTATGATTTATTAATACCATTTATTTATAAAATTAAGATTAAAAATTAAAGCAGACTGTGTCGAACATCTCCAGCTTCCCTGCTCTATTTCAGAACTGATTAAAGTCCCTGTTCCGCTCTGCACCAATGACTCCATCTCTGCCCTGTAAGTCTGTGTGTGTGTGTGTGTGTGTGTGTGTGTGTGTGTGTGTGTGTGTGTGTGTGAGTGTGTGTGTGTGTGTGTGAGTGTGTGTCTCTGTGAGTGTGTGTGTGTGTGTGTGTGTGTGTGTGTGTGTGTGTGTGTGTGTGTGTGTGTGTGTGTGTGTGTGTGTGTGTGTGTGAATGTGTGTGTGTGTGTGTGTATGTATGTCTGTGTGTATGTGTGTGTGTGCATCCAGGCATAAACAATCCATCTAGTTTACATGTGCTCTGGCAGCTTGCATGTTTTCAGTGCACAGAGAGCTGCAGTGTTCAATAATGGAGACCAGTGACCCTGCTGACTGCAGGTCGATTGGGAAACATGTTTCTTTAAATTGGCAGAAAATACAACAGAAGAAGAATATTAGATCTGGAGATGTAGGGAGCTGGAGATGTGGGATAGATGTAGGGATCTGTAAATGTACAGATAGATGTACAGATATATGTACAGATAGATGTAGATATATATGTAGAGACAAATATACAGATAGATGTAGAGATATATGTACAGATAGATGTAGAGATATATGTACAGATAGATGTAGAGATATATGTACAGATAGATGTAGAGATATATGTACAGATAGATGTAGAGATATATGTACAGATAGATGTAGAGATATATGTAGAGACAAATATACAGATAGATGTAGAGATATATGTACAGATAGATGTAGAGATATATGTACAGATAGATGTAGAGATAGATGTAGATATATATGTACAGATAGATGTAGAGATATATGTAGAGATATATGTACAGATAGATGTAGAGATATATGTACAGATAGATGTAGAGATAGATGTAGAGATAGATGTAGAGATAGATGTAGATATATATGTACAGATAGATGTAGAGATAGATGTAGAGATATATGTACAGATAGATGTAGAGATATATGTACAGATAGATGTAGAGATAGATGTAGATATATATGTACAGATAGATGTAGAGATAGATGTAGAGATATATGTACAGATAGATGTAGAGATATATGTACAGATAGATGTAGAGATAGATGTAGATATATATGTACAGATAGATGTAGAGATATATGTAGAGATAGATGTAGAAATAGATGTAGAGATATATGTACAGATAGATGTAGAGATATATGTACAGATATATGTACAGATAGATGTACAGATAGATGTGTACAAATAGATGTTGGGATCTGGAGTTCCATGTCTAAGGGTTTCTGCCTCCGATCAGCATGCAGGTTCAGACCTGTGATCATCTCTCTCGGGGTCACCCCTAACCCTGACTGGTCTCGTGTTTCTCTTCATGCAGCAATGGAACGGCAGAGACACGCCGCTGATGGTGACTCGGGTGGTGAACCACCGACGTTTCTCTGCTACTGTCAGCGTTGGCGACACGTCGCAGCGCAGCACCAGCCGCTACCGCTGCGTCATCCGGTCGGACGGCGGGTCGGGGGTGTCCAATTATGCCGACCTCATCGTTAAAGGTTTGTTCTGCTGGAGGAGGAAGAGGAGGAGGAGAAGGAGGAGGAGAAGGGGGGAGGGGGGGAAGGAGGAGGATAACCACAGCCTCGAGAACCTGTGTGTGTGTGTGTGTCTGTGGTCTGCGGCTGCTCATTAGTGCTGTGAGAATGCTGAGGACAGAATACCGAACAGACTTCAGAGCTCCAGATGAGCTTCCGGTTGTGTTACCGGTTGTGTATTCTGAGAGGCTCCACAGGTCAGCAGGTGTACAGGTCAGCAAGTCAGCAGGATCGTTTTTTTCTTACTGCCTCAGGAAGCCTATTGCTGTCCACTCTTAATTTCCTTGAACTCAAACCCACAGAGCTCTATTTTAAAGTCCAGAACACAAGCCATAAATGTGTGTATCATGTTACACAAGCGATCATGTGTGATGTAATGCAGCTGATGCAGCTCAAGGTGCTCAAGATGAACCCAGTGAACCCAGTGAACCCAAGATGAACCCAAGATGAACCCAAGATGAACCCATTGAACCCAATGAACCCAAGATGAACCCATTGAACCCAAGATGAACCCAAGATGAACCCATTGAACCCAAGATGAACCCAAGATGAACCCAATGAACCCAAGATGAACCCAATGAACCCAAGATGAACCCATTGAGCTGCAATCCGTTCAATAACCGGATTAAAAGGAAGCAGAAACCATCACATGGTTGCACTTGTGTATAAAGGATGGACTTTGAATGGTTGGTGTTCTTAGTTTGGATCGGTCAGTGCTATGCTATGCTAACCTTGTAGCTGCTCCATCGACGCTCAGCAAGACCTTGTCTCAAAAGGACATGTTGTTGTTTGGCCTCCTTGAGGAGCAGAACGACACCAGATGTTATCCTCTGTTTGGTGTCCTTTACCACACGAGGTAACCATGTGGAGTCTTCTCATTACTTTTAATTTCATTTAGCTGACGCTTTAATCCAAAGCGACTTACAATAAGTGATTCAACCATGAGAACCATGAGAATGCAGCTGGACGGATCATTGGTGCCTCACTCCCCCCCCTCCCCTCCCTGCAGGACATATATGACACCCGCCTCACCCGCAAAGTGACCATGATTGTGAGCGACTCCTGCCGCCCCTCACACGGTCTCTTCAGCCTCCTGCCCTCCGGTAGGAGATACCGGAGCCTCCGGGCTCGCACCACCAGGCTGTCCAACAGCTTCATCCACCAGGCTGTCAGGAAGCTGAACTCTCTCCCCACCCTCCCACTCCGTCCTCTTTAGACACTCATGTCTAAATGCTGCTGAACTCTGACTGCTGCTGACATACATAGTCATTCACAGTTCCAAATGTATGTTATTTATGTTGTTATAACTGCTTATATGTTTCTCTCTTTTTCTTAATTTGTTTTTGCACTTTATTATTATTATTATTCACTATTCACTTTATGTTGGACAGAAGAGAAACGTTCTTTCGATCTTTTGTATGTTTGCACATGTAAAAAATTGACATTAAAGCTGACTTTGACTTTGACTTTGAGAACAAACTCAGAACAACAAGAATCAAGAAAGTATAATTTCTTCAAGAAAGCCAAAAAGTGCTGTCAGTAAGAGACATTTAGGTGCTGCTAAAGAGCTGCTCTCTTTATTCAAGGTGTAGTCGAGGTATAGACGTGTTTTTAGTTCACGGAGGAAGATGTAGAGACTTTCTGCTGTTCTGATGTCAATGGGGAGCTCATTCCACCATCGAGGAGCCAGGACAGAGAACAGTCGAGACTTTGTTGAGTGTTTAGCTCGAGAAGCAGTGACGGAGCTACGAGCCGATTGGCACAATCATTCTCTTGTTGGCAGCATCCTGTGTGCCACCTCCACCCACTTGCAATCCTCCCTTTGGGAAGTGAACAGAGGAAGAACACCTTTGGTGTTGAAGTACAATACGACCAGGAACTCTTTGTGATCATTTATTTATCAATTTATGGGTATAATGTCCTTTTTAACTGCCAACAGCTCACAGTGAGGTGAGGTTTAAATTGGATGTCTGAGATGCATTTGACAAAAGTACCTTATTTATTTTCTATGAAACATTAACATATCCTTGTGTGGCGCAATGGGGACTGAGCTGTTTGTTGTTAATGGAATTTAAATTGCATTTCTGAAATGCATTTAGACGAAGAGGCGCTCCAGCCAGAATTATGTTCTCAATGCATATTTGGTATGAATTATGCTGTTAACCTTATTTGGTGTGAAGGATGTTTTAATCTTGAGGGAGTCCGTAGCGCGTGTGTTTGTGCGTGTGTGTGCGTGTGTGCGTACACTGTTTTGATTAAATGATAGTCCAGGGACTGAAACTGTCATTACCATCTGTTAGCAGAACACACACACAGCACCCCTGAGAATGTGTGTGCGTGAACCTCATAGTAAAGGACATATCAAACCATTTTCCAGCCTAAAGGTCTCTGGTTCCTCCTGGAGACCATCACAGAGCTGGTTCAGCTTCGTCCATGGTCCATGATCCTCCAGTATGTTTAATATTTACATCCCCTCCCCTTCTCCTGTGTGTGTGTGTGTGTGTGTGTGTGTGTGTGTGTGTGTGTGTGTGTGTGTGTGTGTGTGTGTGTGTGTGTGTGTGTGTGTGTGTGTGTGTGTGTGTGTGTGTGTGTGTGCGTGCGTGTGTGTGTGTGTGCGCGCGTGCTCAGGTGCTGTCCCAATGACCCATGACAACACATTCACCTCCCTGAAGTCATCTGTGTGTTTAAAATGTGTTGTTGTCCTTGATTTGAATGTATTTCTGAGCTTTTTTATTATATTCACTCATGTGTGGTGGGATCATCTGTGTGCAGTTTAATTTGTGTGTGTGTGTGTGTGTGTGTGTCTTTTTATCTGTGTTTTCATGTGTGAGGTGATTGTGTGTCCAAATGAATGGGTGTGTGTATTTGTGTGTTCTTGAGGGCTGCTAAGTAAAACGTGGTTAATTAGTTTGTTGTTGAGCCAGGTGTGACCAGAGGTATGTATGTGTGTGTGTGTATGGTTGTGTGTGTTTGTGCGTGCGTGTGTGTGTGTGTGCGTGTGTGTGTGTGTGTGTGTGTGTGTGTGTGTGTGTTCTGTCTGTCTGAGATAAGACTCAGTGGGGCGTAGCAGAGATCCAGGAGAGCCACACTGTCAGCCAGTCTCCTGTGGACACCATGTAGGGTGTGTGTGTGAGTTTGAGTGTGTGTGTGTCCTTCCGTCCTTCCCAGCATTTTCCATGTCCTTTCCCTGATAAGGAAATCAATAGGAGAGTGGTCAGTTTAGCCCACTGACACTGTGAACTCCCACTGGCAGTGAACACAACACACCTCCAGTTTATTAGAGAAAGTGAGGAGCTTCATGAAAATGTCACTGATTCATAAAATAATGACTCTGCTCATTGTAAATTATAAAACACAAGTCGGTAAGTTAATGACACTAGCGTGATGAGTGTCAGGATCTGACACACGAATGAAGCGCACCCGTATGACAACGATACACGAATGAAGCTCACCCGTATGACTCTCTGACACACGAATGAAGCTCACCCGTATGACTCTCTGACACACGAATGAAGCTCACCCGTATGACTCTCTGACACACGAATGAAGCTCACCCGTATGATTCTCTGACACGAATGAAGCTCACCCGTATATATCTGACACACAAATGAACCCGTATGACTCTCTGACATATGAATGAAACGCACCCATATTACATTACATTTCATTTATCTGAGGCTTTTATCCAAAGAGACTTACATGATATACAGTAGACCGTAGACACAGCAACGGTGAGCAATGAGGGTTAAGTGTCTTGCTCAAGGACACAACGACATGGACTGGCTGAGCCGGGGTTTGAAAGACTGACTTGCTAACCACTGAGCCACAGTCGCCCCATATGACTCTCTGACACACGAATGAAGCGCACCCGTATGACAACGATACACGAATGAAGCTCATCCGTATGACTCTCTGACACACAAATTATTTCGTATGACTCTCTGACACACAAATGAAGCGCACCTGTATGAAACTCACACACAAATGAAGCGCACCTGTATGAAACTCACACACGAATGAAGCTCACCCGTATGACTCACTGACACACGAATGAAGCGCACCCGTATGACTCTGACACTTGAATATAATGTAGTGTAATAAACAGAATGTCTGCGTGGTTTCAACTGCCTTTTTTGGGTCACTGAAGGTCATTTTACGTGAAATAAACTGTTTTATTCGTATTATAGAGTAGAACTCAAACTAAACAAAGAAAAGATTTACTTCTTGAACTCGATCTGACGTTCCTTCAAAATATAATGTGGCGGATGTCGGCCCCAGTGAAATGAAGGAGACATGCGATGCTTAACAAATGTATGAACTATGAAATATACACAAGATGAGACAAATCAATAAAAAATACATTTATGATACTTTCATTTATTTTGTATTATGTGAAACCATGTTTTTCTGGCCACAGCGTGTGTGTCTCTGGGTGTGTGAAGGGAAGCAATACACCCCACCTGCCTCTTGAACAAGGTCCTTAGGGCTCGCCTTAGGGGTGTGTGCGTTTGTGTGTGTGTGTGCTGGCCGGTTTGTCATGTCGTTGGTATTCCACGTCCATTGCTCTTTCATGTGCATCATCCTTTGTGTGTAAGTGTGTGTGTGAGTGTGTGTGAGTGTCAGTGTCAGAGAAAGTAGACACTTCACACAGAATGTGTGAGCAGCAACATGAGTAATGCATGACCAGGTGAGGAGGAGGAGGGTCAGTGAGAATCAGAAGTAGAGAAGAAGCTCAAGCTGCAAACATAGAATCAGAAAACAGAAGAAGAACCGAAGCAGCTGCAAAGAGAAGCCGGCGGGTTGAATCCCGTCAGAATGTGAGAATGTCTGTGACACTAAGAAGACAAACGTGGTGCCTGCTGTCTCTCTGCTTGTGTTTGGACGTTTTCCTCAGCAGCTCACAGGAAGATTAACGTCTCCTTCAGGACATTGTGACACAGCTGATGTGGCTCAGAGACACCATCGCACACATTTAGGGAAATAAGCTTAAGACCAAAGGAGCTGTTTGCACTCTTAGTTTGGTTAGTATGAAAGATGAGATAAATATCTTCCTTTTTGACAGTTTTAATCATCATCAGCGGATCAGCTGTTTGACAGACAGACAGGGACATGAAGTTTAGACAACATAAGCTCTTCATTAGATGCTGCTGTATCTTTGCTGCTGTATCTTTGTGACTGCATCTTTACGACTGCATCGTTGTGGCTGCATCTTTGCGGCTGTATATTTCCTGCTGTATCTTTGCGGCTGCATCTTTCCTGCTGTATCTTTGCGGCTGCATCTTTCCTGCTGTATCTTTGCGGCTGCATCTTTGCGGTTGTATATTTCCTGCTGTCTATATGTTGGCTCAGTGATCCTGGGAGCTATGTCCTAGTAGGGTCTCCAAAGGCAAACAGGTCTCGAGGGAGAGCCAAGACTAAGAGTGGTTCAAAAACCCCTGATGAATAGCGGCCCATGGAGTGTAGTTAACTCGCCCCGTCCAGGGAAACCCTCCCGGAGCCAGACTCTGGTGGGCCGGGGCCCTGGGCGAGCTGATCGACGGAAGTACAGACTAGCTCTAGGGATGTGGAACGTCACCTATACCTATATATAGTTTCCTCTGTACAGCTCAGCCTTAGAGATAGGGTAAGGAGATGAGTTTCCTCTGTAGGGCTCAGCCTTAGAGATAGGGTAAGGAGATGAGTTTCCTCTGTAGGGCTCAGCCTTAGAGATAGGGTAAGGAGATGAGTTTCCTCTGTAGGGCTCAGCCTTAGAGATAGGGTGAGGAGCTCGGACATCAGGAGGGAGCTTGGAGTTGAGCCGCTACTTCTTAGTGGGGAAAGGAGTCAGCTGAGGTGGTTCGGGCATCTCATCTGGTGTCAGGCCGGGACTCGAAGCAGGACTGGGATCCCCCAGAATGAGGGAACATGTTGAAGGTGAGAGAGAAACCTGGGTCAGCCTGCTGGACCTGCTGCCACCGAGACCCGACCATGGATAAGAGGATGAAAATGTGCGGATATATGGATAAACATGAGTCACAACCAGAAATAGCATTATGATCTTATGAAATAGATCTATAAATATATCAGTGAGGTAGCATGAATGGTGCCTGATACTAGAGCTGCTATTAATGTGATTATTACATTACATTTCACTGACGCTTTTATCCAAAGCGACTTACATGATATACAGTAGACCGTAGACACAGCAACGGTGAGCAATGAGGGTTAAGTGTCTTGCTCAAGGACACAACAACATGGACTAGTGGAGCCTGGGTTTTGAACCACTGACCCTCTGATTGAAAGACTGACTTGCTAACCACTGAGCCACAGTCGCCCCTGATCAATACTTATATGACTGATCAACATTCTTCACGGATATGATGATCAAGGACGATGTTGTCAGAACATCATCATAATAAGCAGTATGTATAATAATCAAAGAGTTGGTTTGAGGAAGCAAGGAATCATGGGAGTAATGACAAAGGGGAGTTTCTGTGTAGAACTGCCGATTGTGTCTGTGTGTTTTTGTGTGTGTGTGTTTGTGTGTGTAAAAAGGTAGCACATGGGCAACGTGGCAATCACATCTTATTTTCCATGATCCTTCCCTCATCCTCATAATGAATGATAATAATATAATGTCTGATATGGAGAGTTGAGCTCCATTATCAGGAGCTTCTGTTGATTGTTAGGAGGATTTCGTAACTTTGCCTTGTTTTCACCAAACGTGGAGGTTACATTACATCACATTACATTTCATTTAGCTGACGCTTTTATCCAAAGCGACTTACATGATATACAGTAGACCGTAGACACAGCAACGGTGAGCAATGAGGGTTAAGTGTCTTGCTCAAGGACACAACGACACAGACTGCCAGAGCCGGGGATCGAACCACCGACCTTCTGATTGAAAGACCGACTTGCTAACCACTGAGCCACAGTCGCCCCTAGGTTAGAAGGGACACCATCTTTTTCCAAATAACACTATAATTTACATAATTATGATCTTCTCCTTGCCATTGGTTGACTACATGCTAGCACTTTGAACTATTGGCTTTATTAAACTAGAAATGCTGAGTGATGAACTTTGGGACCTGATTTCTTTTACAAAACAGATGTACTGCAATTTGCAATAAAACGCTTCCAATATTAATGTGTTCCACTCAAACACCCTGTTTGTGGTGGTTATTAATACACCTGATGAGCTGGGTTGATCATATCACACGCACGCACACACACTTTTAATTTCCCTCTGAGAATTCTGCAGAGCACTCAGAGGCCTGCTGTGTCTTAGGGTTAGGGTTACCCTAACCCTGCTATAAGTTATAAGTATAAGTTGCTAGGTAACGGGGTCGCTGGCGAGTCTAACGCCGCTCCGTCTGGCACAGTTTTTGTTTGTTTTTTCTTTCGTATTCATATTTTAACATACATTTTTGTTCTTTTTATTTATTTAACAGTGTAGTTAAGTTTATACAATGTACATAGCCATTTTTCTCTGTTTTCCACTTCAACGTTTCATCTTGGATTTGTTTTCTTACCTGTTGCACCTGGTCCCCACTGCTACGTCTACTTTCTGGACAACTAGCTGGCTAGCTGACGGACTCTCGCTAACTGGTGATTACCGACGAGACAGCTGGCTCCCTGCTGATACTTCTGTCCATGCTACTGCTCTGAGGCGCGTTGCCTGGATAGCCTCTTAACTTCTCCCGCACCGATCACCTGCCTATTATTATCTTGACGTGTCTGTCACTTCGCCTGCTTTTCAATGCTGCCGTCTACTCCCTGGACAACTAGCTAGCTGGCCGATGGTCTCTTGCTAGTCGGCGGCTATCAACGAGCCAATTGGCTCCCTGCTGGATACTCCTGTCCATGCTCCTTGCTACCGCTCTGAGCTTACTGTTCAAGATGGCGGAGATGAAGGAACAGCAGTTCACGGAGGAGAAGCCTCTGTTACCGTGCTGTATGTTATGGTTACCCTGCTGTATGTTAGTGTTGGGGTTACCCTGCTGTATGTTAGTGTTGGGGTTACCCTGCTGTATGTTAGGTTTGGGGTTACCCTGCTGTGTGTTCTGGTTTGGGTTACCCTGCTGGGTGTTAGTGTTGGGGTTACCCTGCTGTATGTTAGGTTTGGGGTTACCCTGCTGTGTGTTCTGGTTTGGGTTACCCTGCTGTATGTTAGTGTTGGGGTTACCCTGCTGTATGTTAGGTTTGGGGTTACCCTGCTGTGTGTTCTGGTTTGGGTTACCCTGCTGGGTGTTAGTGTTGGGGTTACCCTGCTGTATGTTAGTGTTGGGGTTACCCTCCTGTATGTTAGAGTTGGGGTTACCCTGCTGTATGTTCTGGTTTGGGTTACCCTGCTGTATGTTCTGGTTTGGGTTACCCTGCTGTATGTTAGTGTTGGGGTTACCCTGCTGTATGTTCTGGTTGGGGCTACCCTGCTGTATGTTCTGGTTGGGGTTACCCTGCTGTATGTTCTGGTTGGGGTTACCCTGCTGTATGTTTTGGTTGGGATTACCCTGCTGTATGTTTTGGTTGGGGTTACCCTGCTGTATGTTCTGGTTGGGGCTACCCTGCTTTATGTTCTGGTTGGGGTTACCCTGCTGTATGTTCTGGTTGGGGTTACCCTGCTGTATGTTTTGGTTGGGGTTACCCTGCTGTATGTTCTGGTTGGGGTTACCCTGCTGTATGTTAGTGTTGGGGTTACCCTGCTGTATGTTCTGGTTGGGGTTACCCTGCTGTATGTTCTGGTTGGGGTTACCCTGCTGTATGTTTTGGTTGGGGTTACCCTGCTGTATGTTCTGGTTGGGGTTACCCTGCTGTATGTTAGTGTTGGGGTTACCCTGCTGTATGTTCTGGTTGGGGTTACCCTGCTGTATGTTCTGGTTGGGGTTACCCTGCTGTATGTTAGTGTTGGGGTTACCCTGCTGTATGTTCTGGTTGGGGTTACAATGCTGTATGTTAGTGTTGGGGTTACCCTGCTGTATGTTCTGGTTGGGGTTACCTTGCTGTATGTTCTGGTTGGGGTTACCCTGCTGTATGTTAGTGTTGGGGTTACCCTGCTGTATGTTCTGGTTGGGGTTACAATGCTGTATGTTAGTGTTGGGGTTACCCTGCTGTATGTTCTGGTTGGGGTTACCCTGCTGTATGTTCTGGTTGGGGTTACCCTGCTATATGTTCTGGTTGGGGTTACCCTGCTGTATGTTCTGGTTGGGGTTACCCTGCTATATGTTCTGGTTGGGGTTACCCTGCTGTATGTTCTGGTTGAGGTTACCCTGCTGTATGTTCTGGTTGGGGTTACCTTGCTGTATGTTAGTGTTGGGGTTACCCTGCTGTATGTTCTGGTTGGGGTTACCCTGCTGTATGTTCTGGTTGGGGTTACCCTGCTGTATGTTCTGGTTGGGGTTATCCTGCTGTATGTTCTGGTTGGGGTTATCCTGCTGTATGTTCTGGTTGGGGTTAGGGCTGGGCGGTATGGCCAATAATTCATATCACGGTATTTTGTAATATTCTGGCGGTTTCACGGTATATCACGGTATTAACATTAATTTATTGACGCCGAAAAGGACCTGCGGCCACCTGAACAGCTGTTCACCGCTCGTTGTTCACCGCTCGTTGTTCAACTCCCTGCAACTGCCCAGCAAGCTGTGAACAGCCGTTTGTGTGGCGTGACAGCCGGTCTGTCTCTTCCGGGTTTTTTTCACCTGCATTCCCCTGGGTCCTAAGTCCCTCCAGGTTCAGCTTCTTTGTAATACATCGTTTTCTAAACTACGTCGGACTTTTCAAACCTTCCAGCCAGCAGACACAGCTCCTCTCTGGGCAACACGTTGTGTTGGTGCATCTCTGCTCTCTTGTTCCTCCTGCATAGCTCTTTTACGTTTTTTAATGTAGCGACGGAGTTTCTTCTTGTGATAGTGGGCGGGCTGTACCCAGCATGCAGTTCGACGGAGTAAATAAAAAAAAGTACAATTATTAGTGTTACAAATTGTTTGTGTCACAAACTGTTGTTTTGTGGTGTTGTGCCCTGTTAAAGAGCGTTAGTTGCGGGTTATTAATTGTTGTTATAAAATTAAAACCATGACTCTAACTCAATGCACGTAACACACATAACTCCGACCGCTTCGCCAGTGACTACGGCTGGGCACCGGTGTGCCGGTATGTGAAAAAGTCATATCGTACGTAAATTTGACACCGGTATACCGGTTGAAACGGTATACCGCCCAGCCCTAGTTGGGGTTATCCTGCTGTATGTTCAGTCGGTTCATTAACACAGGACCAGTTTATAAATGAGCTTTGATTCTTTGTGGAAACACATTCATTAATAAGAATAAAATCATTTATTCTGCTTCCAGTGAATCACTTTCAATATTTACTTTTGTACAGTGTGTATATATATATATATATATATATATAATATGAATATGCATTCAGTCCAGATTCACTTATTGTCTGCACACATTCAGGTCATATTCATAAATATATGTATTGTCTGCACACTCACAGTCTCCATTGTTGAGATGTGTGAGTGAGTGACGCCTCCATACATTCCCTAATGGGGCCGTGAGCATAGTAAGAACTTCAGGACTCATTCAGACGTCAGGAGCAGAGCGACATTATTCTGAGCTTGCATGCCTGAGCTGTCAACTGTAAAAGCACCTGCCAGGATAAAAAAAATGTAAGATTAATTCTTTGAGAGTCCACATTTCAATCTTAAAAGGACTCTTTCACTCACAGTTGTTTGAAAAGCTTTCCCTATGCAGTGAGAAGTATTTCCTGTAAACGCTGAGGACCATGAGGACCACTGGAATGGCTCTTACTGATAGCACTTTGTAGTTGAACTTTTGGACGAAATTGTACCTTCTTGATTCTTGTTGTTCTGATTCTTGTTTGTAACCGTAGAATGCACTTATTGTAAGTCGCTTTGGATAAAAGCGTCAGCTAAATGAAATGTAATGTGATGTAATGTGGCCCTGCATCAGAAAACATTTATGTTTTAACATCACTTTCCTCCGGTTATATTAATGTAATTAATTTATGGAAACAGCAGCATTAAAATGATGCGTCTTCCATATATTTCAAATGTAAAGATCTTAAGCTGACACTCACTCTCTGTAGGAAGTCCGGACAGAGAAGTGAAAATGAATGAGGGGAGAAAGAAAAGAGATTCCCAGTCAGCTGTGGTCTGAATCTGGGACTGCTTTGTTCTCAGACGACATAGAACCTTTTTCTGATGTCGGGGGCTCTGGAGAACTCAACACGTTATTGGTCTAAAATATTAATATTAATAATGATAATACTGTGAAAGAGATATATATATATGGGCGACTGTGGCTCAGTGGTTAGAAAGTCTGTCTTTCAATCAGAGGATCAGTGGTTCTAACCCCGGCTCAGCCAGTCCGTGTCCTTGAGCAAGACACTTAACCCTCATTGCTCACCGTTGCTGTGTCTACGGTCTACTGTATATCATGTAAGTCGCTTTGGATAAAAGCCTCAGCTAAATGAAATGTAATGTAATATATTAAGAAGTCCGTCTGCTGTGTTCTGTCCGAGGTGCTGATCGTCAGACGTGCTGAGCTGTCCGTGGTACTGTAGCACCCGGTTCAAACAGCGTAAAGGTAAACACACACCAGAGCCAGAGTTATTGTGCAACTATCTCCATTTATTGGGGAAGTAGCAACAATTGGTGTAAACAGTAACAGCCGGTTTGACGGGCAGGAGGAGTTCATAGCTACTGGGCCATAGGAGAAATAAATAAATTAAAGGCCATAAATGAAAGAAAAAACAAAAAATAAACAAGAGCCTCGGTACCGTACACGTGTACCGATGGAGAAGTCTTGGCAACCCTAGCTGCACCGCCGGAGACACAGGAAAGAGTCCGGTTTCCCAGCAGGTGAACCCTTATCAATCGTCCAGCGGACCCAATCACCTCTCTGTCACTCCCATCTGGTTACAGTGCCAAACAGCTGATGATACATTGAGAGAGTCGGTTCTATGGAGCCGATTGGTCGTCCTTGTAGACTGACCGATGTACAAGTTGTTTGATTGAACGGTCTGCTGATGATTTTAAAGAGTCAGTGCAGCAGCTTTATAGACTGTTGCTACGCCGACGTCTCCCTTCATACACAGAGCAGCATGGGAATGTACCCCCACATTATTCCCTCAAGAATCTGTTGTTCTGCGTTTGGCTCACATCTGGTTTCATTCCGAGCCTTCTATTTGTACCATATATCTATCAATTACGTGAATGTTAGATTTCTCATTTTGAAAAGAACTGTCTCTAGTTTGCTTTTAACAAAACAAAACAGCAGGGAGCGACACAACACCCAAAGCTTTTAGCTCGACAAAGGCCATTATCTTATATTGTATAATGTGAAAGTATCTGTCAGCCTCGTGTCAATGACGGGATGGATCAGTGAGATTTTAATTTACATCCTATGCTAACCATCTAGTATCTGGGGTTTTACACACACACACACACACACACACAAACACACAAGCAGACACACACACATGCACACACACACAAACACACACACACAAACACAGTCTGAGGCTGGCATCACAGCTGATTTCTTTACACACCAACAGTTACAACATAAAATGTTTTTTTTAATTTTTACTTTCTGACTGGAAGAAGTATTTTATTATGTCTATGGATATTTTACCAAATCAATGGAGCAGAATGTAAAACAGCACATGCTGAAATGAGGATTTATTTATGTTGTTATGTTTGAAAACCACACTGAGCACCCATGGGTGTGTTTTATGATTGTAGTATTCCATACTGATTGTGAGAAGATGAGTTGTGATATGAAGGTGAGGAGCTCTGGTGGGGGTCAAAACAAGCTGATGTCTTCTGATTGGCTCTCGGCCTGAACGGCATGACTCAGGGGCAGGGATAAATTGTTTTATTGACTTTTCTAATATTTTCTGATGTTGCTCCACCGACAATGAGATTAAGATCCGAAAGGCCACTGAACAAACCACCTCTGCTCCCACTCCACAGCTCCACCAACCCCCATTGCTCCGCCTGAGCTTCTAGCCGTCGGTGCCACTTACCTTTGGATCAAACCCAACGCCAACAGTATAATCGGAGATGGGCCGATCATCCTGAAGGAGGTGGAGTACCGAACCACGTCAGGTAACTGGGCGGAGACCCATGTGGTGGATTCCCCCACTTATAAACTGTGGCATTTGGATCCTGATGTGGAGTACGAGATCAAGGTCCTGCTCTCCAGACCTGGGGAGGGAGGAACTGGACCGCCGGGCCCGCCGCTGGTCACCAGGACCAAATGTGCAGGTGAGTGACGCCTCTTTTATCCTCTGGCATTGTTTTTTTCTATTCTTTCCATTATTTGCTGTTTCCATTATTTTAATTCAATGTAGTTGTTGTTGCTCTGGCTTCTGTTGTTGAAGACCGTTGCATTATGGTCTGGAATGGTCACACTATGCTGACGGGAAGCAGCTGTTTTATTGAATGTACAAACTGAACACTCATCAAATATAATGTCGGCCGACGACAGACAGCTGTTATGGTATGAGAATGTTTAGGGTAACGAATGTTTAGGGTATGATTATGTTTATTATGTGGCGACTGCGGCTCAGTGGTTAGCAGGTCTGTCTTTCAATCAGAGGATCGGTGGTTCGATCCCCGCTCTGCTAGTCCATGTCGATGTGTCCTTGAGCAAGACACTTAACCCTCATTGCTCACCGTTGCTGTGTCTACAGTCTACTGTATAGCATGTAAGTTGCTTTGGATAAAAGCGTCAGCTAAATGTAATGTAATGTTTAGGGTATGAGAATGTTTAGGGTATGAACATGGTTGGGGTATGATAATATTAATGGTATAAGCATGTTTAGGGTATGAGAATGTTTAGAGTATGAACATGTTTAGGATATAAACATGGTTGGGGTATGAGCATGGTTGGGGTATGAGCATGTTTAGGGTATGAACATGGTTGGGATATGAGCATGGTTGGGGTATGAACATGTTTGGGGTATGAGCATGGTTGGGGTATAGCATGTTTGGGTATGAGCATGGTTGGGGTATGAACATGGTTGGGGTATGATCATGGTTGGGGTATGAACATGGTTGGTGTATGAACATGGTTGGTGTATGAACATGGTTGGGGTATGAACATGGTTGGGGTATGATCATGGTTGGGGTATGAACATGGTTGGGGTATGATCATGGTTGGGGTATGCGCATGTTTAGGGTATGAACATGGTTGGGGTATGAGCATGGATGGGGTATGAACATGTTTGGGGTATGAGCATGTTTAGGGCATGAGCATGGTTGGGGTATGAACATGATTGGGTATGAACATGGTTGGGGTATGAACATGGTTGGGGTATGAACATGGTTGGGGTATGAACATGGTTGTGGTATGAACATGGGTTGGGTATGAACATGGTTGGGGTATGATCATGGTTGGGGTATGAACATGGTTGGGGTATGATCATGGTTGGGGTATGAGCATGTTTAGGGCATGAGCATGGTTGGGGTATGAACATGGTTGGGGTATGAACATGGTTGGGGTATGAACATGGTTGGGGTATGATCATGGTTGTGGTATGAACATGGGTTGGGTATGAACATGGTTGGGGTATGATCATGGTTGTGGTATGAACATGGGTTGGGTATGAACATGGTTGGGGTATGATCATGGTTGTGGTATGAACATGGTTGGGTTATGAGCATGTTTAGGGTATGAACATGGTTGGGGTATGAGCATGGTTGGGGTATGAGCATGTTTAGGGCATGAGCATGGTTGGGGTATGAACATGGTTGGGGTATAATCATGGTTGGGGTATGAACATGGTTGGGTATGATCATGGTTGTGGTATGAACATGGGTTGGGGTATGAGCATGTTTAGGGCATGAGCATGGTTGGGGTATGAACATGGTTGGGGTATAATCATGGTTGGGGTATGAACATGGTTGGGTATGATCATGGTTGTGGTATGAACATGGGTTGGGGTATGAACATGGTTGGGGTATGAGCATGTTTAGGGTATGAGTGGTATGGGGTTAGAGCTCGTCCTGGGTCTAGAGACTCTAGAAGACAGAAAAGGAAGAATAATTACTTCTCAGAAGCAAGAGCACAAATCAAAGATGATGATTATTGGGACGTTAAGAAGGAGCCTGGAGATGAAGGGTAGGTGGAGTGCCGGGGTTGGAGGAGCAGAGGAGGAGGAGGAGGATAAGATGAAGGAGGTTAGGTTGGGGCAATCATGGCCGTTAACGAGGATCTCAGTGGGGGTGTAAGGACAAAATCGAGTGGCAGTTCATTTAACAACTTGACAGCCTATCATATCTGTGTGTGTGTGTGTTACGCCATACTTCTCATTCATTCATTAATCTCTATCGCCCCCTAGAATTTTGACCGGTGGCGCCCCTCACCCAGATTGTCTGATTGACTTGAAAAAATTCACCCATGTCCATCTTCACCTGCTCTACAAAAAAGCCTCCCAGACCCATAAACTCTGCCTACTTAGATTTTCCGCCATTTTTGGATTATGGGAAAAACACTCTTTTGCGGTTTTCTCCTACACACTTGGTCCGATTCATATTCATGTTCGGAGCTGTATCATCATAACTGAAGTTTTTTTGATATCTCATTGCGTTCAGGAGATAATGACCAATTAAC
The DNA here is from genome assembly GCA_023566465.1 of Cottus gobio. NCBI lineage: Eukaryota > Metazoa > Chordata > Actinopteri > Perciformes > Cottidae > Cottus > Cottus gobio. Next base: position 28,766,397 of record CM042222.1, read on the forward strand.
ATCTTAGGGGCGTGTCTTGTTTCGCAATGCTCATAACTATTTGTCCTAAACCTTTCAGATTGGCAGCATTTGTACACATTGCATCCTTCGACATTCAATAAATATGTGCGATTAAAACAATACAGCAATTCAGCCAATTTGGCCTTTTTGACATTTTCTGCTGTTTTTTGATGATATTTGTATTTGTACTTTAACACACTCCCCCTAGAGTATTTATCCAATCAACTTCAATTCTGTTCAGGAATGATCTCAAGACCCTTAAGACCTTACGTTGTACTATTTGTGCGTTTTACGCCAATGGCCTTGGCGTGGTGTGGACAGGAAGACACACCCATTTTGTCTTGTTCTCTGTGTTATAGAAGGCAGCTGTAACTCCAAGGTACTTCATGCTATCAGCCCAAAACTTCTCATGCATGATGCTGGACATGGTCTGAGCACAATACATGAAGAAATGTTTGGTTTGTGATAGCGCCACCTACTGGCAAAAAAGGAAATCAGCCAAACAGCATCAGATTGACATGCAATTTACATGACATGGTCTGCACTTCATGTAGAGAACCATGATGCATGATCTGTGTGTATCTCTCTCTGTGTCACTGTGTGTGTGTGTGTGTCTCTCTCTGACACTGTGTGTGTGTCTTTCTCTGTCTCTGTGTCTCTGTGTGTGTCTGTCTCTGTGTGTGTGTCTCTATCTCTCTCTGTCTGTGTGTGTGTGTCTCTGTGTGTCTCTAGATTCATCCATGGCGACTCTGGCTCAGTGGTTAGCAGATCAGTTTTTCATTCAGGGTGGTTCGATCCCCGGCTCTGCTAGTGTATGTCGATATGCCCTTGAGCAAGACACTTAACCCTAATTGCTTTGGATAAAAGCGGCAGCTAAATATAATTCAATCCAACTCACACTGTCATAGCGCTACCTACAGCCAAACAGTATCGGATTCACATGCAATTTGCGTGACGTGGTCTACGCTTCACGCAGAGAGACCCCCCCGCCCCCCACGACATGTGGAACGAGGACCCGCTCAAAGCTGCTCGTTCATTTAGACATTCATGTGTTTATTCTCTCTTTCTTTCTCTCTCTCTCTCTCTATCTCCTTCTCTATGTCTCCCTGTCTCTCTCTCTTTCTCTCTCTCTCTCTTTGTCTCTCTGTCTCTGTCTCTCTCTGTCTCTCTTTTCCTATCCCCCTCCTAACACCTTTGCTCCATGCTCCTTTTCACTTTTGTCTGTCTTTTGTTCTTCACTTTCATATTCCACTTGTGTACATTCATCCTCTCCTTTTATTCATTCACTGTTTCTTTCTTTGTACCCTTCCTACCAAAGTCATGACTCTTCCTTTTCTCCTCCATCTGTTTTCCACTCTTTCCATCTTTTTGACCCGTTATTACTGTTTTCTTCAGCTCTTTGTGTGAAGTGAATAAAGGAGTCAGAGGAGACGGAGGAAGTGTGAAGAACTTCTGCTCAATCTGCTCTTCATCTTCATTCAGGAAGAGCCCCCCAACACTACCCCCCTCACCATCCACAACAGCACTGTTTCTGCGGTGGAGTCCTTCAGGTTTCTGGGAACCACAATCTCACAGGACCTGAAGTGGGCCTCCAACATCAACACCATGATCCTGTTTTACTCCGCCATCATCCAGTCTGACCTCTGCTCCTCCATCACTGTGTGGTTTGGATCACCAAACAGGATAGAGGCAGACTACAGCGGATAGTCAGGTCTGCAGAGAGAACTATTGGTTCCAGCCTGCCCTCCATCCTGGACTTGTACACCTCCAGAGTCAGGAAGTGGGCTGGAAAGATCACTGCAGACCCCTCACACCCTGGACACCAGCTGTTCCACCTCCTCCCCTCTGGGGGGCGCTACAAAGCGCTGTACGCCAAAACCACCAGACACAGGAACAGCTTCTTTCCACTGGCCGTCACCCTGATGAACAATTAATCAGACTCCCCCATCTGCACTACCTGCACTATTTATCTTGCTTATTGTAAATGTGTATATATGTATAACGAGAGCTATGTGTAACCGAAGTCAAATTCCATGTGAGTGTAAACACACATGGCCAATAAAGCTGATTCTGATTCTGATTCTGAAGAGAGCTTTCTGCTGCATCGTGTCTGAACGCCTTCATCTTCTGCGTGCTTTAATTTAAGGGAATATGTGTCTCCGTGTAACCCTAACCCTAACCCAGCTGGTGCATTGGTGGGTCCATCCCCTCTGGGTGATCAGCTGGTGTATTGGTGGGGTCCATCCCCTCTGGGTGATCAGCTGGTGTATTGGTGGGGTCCATCCCCTCTGGGTGATCAGCTGGTGTATTGGTGGGGTCCATCCCCTCTGGGTGATCAGCTGGTGTATTGGTGGGGTCCATCCCCTCTGGGTGATCAGCTGGTGTATTGGTGGGGTCCATCCCTTCTGGGTGATCAGCAGGTAACTCATCTTTTCCTCTTTCCCCTCATTTCCATTTCATTCTTCAGACAGTATTCAATATTTTCACTTCCCTTTATTATTTATTAAAAAGCTCTGGAATGTTTCAAAACTGGCCATTGTATTTATTATTATTATTATTTGAAATTGTTACTCAAGCAAAAATAAATCTCTCTCCTCCTTATTACTCCTTCACCGTTTACTCTCAACCTGAACAGACCTATACAACGTTTATAATATTATAATCGTAATAATAATAGTGAACAGGAAGAGCAGCACCAAAGGTTGATGGAAGGGATGACTGATGTGAAGTGGTGTGTGCGTGTGTGTCTGTGTGTGTGTGTGTGTGTGTGTGTGTGTGTGTGTGTGTGTGTGTGTGTTTGTGTGTGTGTGTGTTTGTGTGTGTGTGATGGGATGGGAGCAGGCAGTTATGACAGATGTTCAGAAGCCTACTGGCTTGTTGGCGTTGATGTTTTTTCCTCCACACCTTCCGTGTTCACCTTTCTGCTCCTGTTAGCGTCTCCATCTTCGCTCAGGCCTTTTCCTCTCCTCTTCTCTTCTTTTTCATCTCTCTTTCCTCTTTTCTTCTTCATCTCTCTCTCCTTTTTTCTTCTTCATCTCTATGTCCTCTTTTCTTCTTCTCCATCTTTCATTTTTCTCTTATCCCCTGAAAATATTACCTTCAACTCAACATTTCCTTTTCCGTAACATGTGAATATGAGCTCAGTTGCTCATCTCTATAAATATCAGCGTGTACATTTATCATTATCATGCATCCTCCTTTCAGCTTGTGTCCCCACTCCTCCTAAATTCATATTTTTATGTTCCGGATGATAATGTAAGTGTTGGCTAATATGTTCCCCTATTAAGATGGACTTTTAATTCACCCACTGTCCATAGCTCTTCTTTTAGTACCGGTTCTCCTGCTTCTTCGTGATAGCAGGCAGATGCTAGAGTGGATGTTGGCCCCGCTGCAGGGCTCCATAAAGACGTCCAGTAACTCACCAGAGGGTTATCCATCCCATCCCGCCCGTTTCTCCTGAAGTAGATCTTTATGTGAAGGACGGTAATGTGAGTGTTGGCTAATGTGCTGCTCCATAAAGATCCATTTTTAATTCACCTGCTGGGTCTAAACTGATTTGGCCGACACCACTGCGTCATCTTTCTGCCGAGCCAAGCATTTTGTAGTTAGGAGAGGGCATGCTGTCCGTGGCGGTCTGGTGTGTTACCGTTGTGTTAACCAGCAGATTGTGTTGCTCAGCCACCTGTTGCTGAGTCAGCCTCTAGTCAGAACCCAGTCCATCTGCTCTTCTATCCTCTGCTTTCATTCACCTCTGTCCTCTCTCTGGCTGGGACCAGGACGTTCCCAGTAGGTCCCATTAGGTTCCCAGTAGGTCCCAATAGGGTCCCAGTAGGTCCCCGTAGGTTCCAGTTGGTCCTAGTAGGTTTCAGTTGGTCCCAGTAGGTTCCAGTTGGTCCCAGTAGGTCCCAACAGGTTCCAGTAAGTTCCAGTTGGTCCACGTAGGTTCCAGTTGGTCCCAGTAGGTTTCAGTAGGTCCCTGTAGGTTCCAGTTGGTCCCAGTTGGTCCCAGTAGGTCCCAGTAGGGTTCAGTAGGTCCCCATAATTTCCAGTTGGTCCCAGTAAGTTCCAGTTGAATACATCAGCTCTTAAATATCATGTCATGAAATCAACTTTTAGAGTAATATCTTCTCGGTGCACACCTTTCCTTGTGCAGTAGCTTCCATGAGTGGACTGAGCTGCGTTTGATTGGTTGTGATGAACAAGAACGTCCCACCCAGAGAGGTGTCCCTTTAGGCGGATCGGCCGACAATCATCTTCGATATTTGGCCTTTACATACGTTGACTAACATTTTCACCTGCAAACATTTAGAAAAAGGTAAATATTTCCCGAGCATCTTTATGACTCCCCATTCCCGCTCTGGTTGCTTGGCCTCTTCCTGGTTCTTTGGGCCCATTCGGACCGCCGAACTGCTCTCGACCAGCTGAACAGCTCATTTGCATCCCGGCGCTGCGTGAAGGAGGCTTCACTCGTCACAGAGCTGAGAGCAAGTGCAGCATGAACATGGAGGTAAACGCTCCAGTTCAGTCGGGAAGTGAAGAGTGCTTTCCTTTCAGCAGCGAACATAGTGCCGCAAGTGCTGCACCGACCAACCAGTGCAGAGAACAAAGAATATTGTTTTATACTTTCCATATGACGATTCCTTCAGGAACGTTGTCTCTGTTTGAACATTTGAGACGGTCCATCCATATCTACCTCTTTCTATATTCGTCTGTGCACTTCTTCTCCTCTGGAGACACTTGAATGGAAGATGAAACTGATCTGATAACAACCTGGAGCTCAACGCTCTGAAGACAGTGGAGGTGGTTGTTTGCAGCCCCACCAGCCCCTCTCACCCTGTGTTTTTCCTAATTCGATGTGAGGTCCCGGGATGTCGTATGTGTACAGATTGTGAAGCCCTCAGAGGCAAATTTATATTTGTGATTTTGGGCTATACAAAATAAATTGTGACTCCCCCGTCAAAGCTGTGGAGTCCTTCTGCTTCCTGGGCTCCATCATTACCCAGGACCTCAAGTGGGAGCTCAACATCAGCTCCATCTCCAAGAAGGCTCAGAGAGGATGTTCTTCCTGAGGCAGCTGAAATTCAACCTGCCAAAGACAATGATGGTGCACTTCTACACTGCCATCATCGAGTCCATCCTCTGTTCCTCCATCACCGTCTGGTACGCTGCAGCCACTGCCAAGGACAAGGCCAGGCTGCAACGCATCATTCACTCTGCCGAGAGGGTGATAGGCTGCAATCTGCCGTCCCTCCAGGACTTGTTTGCTTCAAGGACCCTGAAGCGGAAGAGGAAGCAGATCTCCCTCACCCTGGACACAAACTGTTGGTGTCCCTCCCCTCTGGCAGGAGGCTGCGGTCCATCAGGACCAAGACCTCACGCCACACCAATAGTTGTTTCCCGTCTGCAGTCGTGCTCATCAACAGAGCCCGGGTCCCCCTAACAGAGCCCGGGTTCCCCACTGACTCTAATGACTCTGTCACCCCCAGACAATTCCCACTGGACACTCCCCTGCACATACCCTCATGCCTCATATTTAAATACACTCGCCACTTTCACATTACACTCGCCACTTTCACACAACACTTACATTCCTTGCACATTATCTTATTTCTGTATTCGACTGTTCAATTGTAAATGTTCATTCATTCCCATTTATTGCACTCAGTTTACTGTTAAATGTTTATCGTTAAATGTTAAATGTATGCACTTTCCGCCAGGACAAATTCCTTGAATGTGAAAACAAACATGGCAATAAATGGTTCCGATTCTGATTCTGATCTCAGGTCAGATGAAACGGTCTCTTCATAAGAGAGTTGTTCTTTCTTTTGAAGTCTTTTCTCATCATGCAGCTGATGTGAAACCAGCTCTTCTTCATGGGCGTTCAGAACAGATATATAGAACAGATATATAGTCCGGAGGATCAGGATCCTCCGGACTATATATCTATTCACATGAGGAAGCACATCAGCTGACCCTCTCTCTAAGGCCGAGCCTTGCCACATGAAGGAAGCTCCTGGTGAGTTAGGCGCTCCACATACCTCGGTTCTGACAGCCGAGCCCAGATCTTTTCGAGCCGCATTCTGATTCATTATACGGAAACTCAAAGTGCTTTCAGGACAAAGTATACAAATATTGATGAAAGTATTAGAACATATTAGCATAATCAATGCATGCACACACACACACACACACACACACACACACACACACACACACACACAGTTGGGATGGACCTCAGGTAACTGATGAGTTTCCTCCAGAGAGCAGGACCACAGTAACTGAAGGCTCACTGGACCTGGATCTGGGTTCAGCTAGACCCCTGTGGGTGTGTCTTCCTCTGCAGAGCATCCCGCTGTGGATCCGGTAGCACGGAGCCCTCAGGGCTGTAATTGGAACATAAAGGCGTTTTTGACTGAAGGTTAGTGAAGCTGATCAGTTGCAAAGCAAGCTGAAGAGCTAGGTTTCTGTTAGCAGCTAATGCTAGCACCAATGTTAGCTTGCCAGTTAAACTGGATTAGTTTATTGGAATGGACCCTCTTCACAGAGGTGATTGACAATGTTGTCCAGCCTCCGTTAACCGGACAGCCTTTAACACAGCCTTCTATGTATCATATTTAATACAGTATGTATAATAGTGCTGCATTACGGAACTGTTGCCTGTTCAACAAATTACTGTTTATTAGCATGCTGGCTAGTTGCTAATTACCCGGCATGCTAGACGTTAGTGCAGAACGTCAACACGTAGGTTCTGCTGATTTCAGCTCACTGACGTCAACACTTCATGAAGCTCACACCTCCTGACAGCCGGCACACATTCAGACCAGTACAGACCAGTACTGGTTCAACTGCTGTATCCTGGTTCTGCTTCTGATCATTTTCATTGGTATGACAGTCGATACTCAGATGAGAAGCTTTGAAAGAAGAGTCTTTCTCACCTGCTCCAGTGAGGTTTTATTCACTGGGAGATAAAAGAGACACGGCCATCAGAAGAAATACAATATTTTAACGCGGTGGTATGAAACAAACAAATTAATCAGCCGATCGATACGTTTCCCCACAGAGAGTCTGTGCTGAGTTGGTTCTGAGTGAGAGCTCCTCCATGCAGATGGAGACACATCAGATCAATGGAGCAGAGGGACCGGCTGTGAATACACTTCTCTTCAGAATCACCATAAAACACGATCCCCTGAACCCCACACAACGGGCCATAGAGCCCCCCCCCCCTCTCAACACTGCGTCTCTCTGACGACTGGGCATTTCTGTTTATTACCCCGAGCCCACCTACAGCTTCTGCACGCCCTAGCTGTGTGTGATTAATAGTGATGGCAGGAGCTGCAGCGTTACCGTACTGCACAATGACAACGGGCAGGGACCACATATGGTACTATAAACTCTCTAGTGACGTAATATGGTACTATAAGCTCGCTAGTGACGTAATATGATACTATGAGCTCTCTAGTAGGATAATATGGTACCATGAGCTCTCTAGTGGGGTAATATGGTACTATAAGCTCTCTAGTGACGTAATATGATACTATGAGCTCTCTAGTAGGATAATATGGTACTATGAGCTCTCTAGTGGGGTAATATGGTACTATAAGCTCTCTAGTGACGTAATATGATACTATGAGCTCTCTAGTAGGATAATATGGTACTATGAGCTCTCTAGTGGGGTAATATGGTACTATAAGCTCTCTAGTGACGTAATATGGTACTATGGGCTCTCTAGTGGGGTAATATGATACTATGAGCTCTCTAGTGGGTAATATGGTACTATGAGCTCTCTAGTGGGTAATATGGTACTATTAGCTCTCTAGTGACGTAATATGGTACTATGAGCTCTCTAGTGGGGTAATATGGTACTATGAGCTCTCTACTGGGGTAATATGGTACTATAAGCTCTCTAGTGACGTAATATGATACTATGAGCTCTCTAGTAGGATAATATGGTACTATGAGCTCTCTAGTGGGGTAATATGGTACTTTAAGCTCTCTAGTGACGTAATATGGTACTATGGGCTCTCTAGTGGGGTAATATGATACTATGAGCTCTCTAGTGGGTAATATGGTACTATGAGCTCTCTAGTGGGTAATATGGTACTATTAGCTCTCTAGTGACGTAATATGGTACTATGAGCTCTCTAGTGGGTAATATGGTACTATTAGCTCTCTAGTGACGTAATATGGTACTATGAGCTCTCTAGTGGGGTAATATGGTACTATGAGCTCTCTACTGGGGTAATATGGTACTATGAGCTCTCTAGTGGGGTAATATGGTACTATAAGCTCTCTAGTGGGGTAATGTGGTACTATGAGCTCTCTAGTGGGGTAATATGGTACTATAAGCTCTCTAGTGGGGTAATGTGGTACTATAAGCTCTCTAGTGGGGTAATATGGTACTATAAGCTCTCTAGTGGGGTAATATGGTACTATGAGCTCTCTAGTCGGGTAATATGGTACTATGAGCTCTCTAGTGAGGTAATATGGTACTATGAGCTCTCTAGTGGGGTAATATGGTACTATGAGCTCTCTAGTGGGGTAATATGGTACTATGAGCTCTCTAGTCGGGTAATATGGTACTATGAGCTCTCTAGTGAGGTAATATGGTACTATGAGCTCTCTAGTGGGGTAATATGGTACTATGAGCTCTCTAGTGGGGTCAAGGGCGTAGGTTTGTATATGGTCCATAGGGACTAGTCACGACCAAAGTTTGGGAAAGACACAATTGTCCCCACCAATAATTTAATGATGGGTCAGGCACTGCTTCGAAGCGGGCACGGACTTGTTTACGGATGTGTCTATTAATAGCTCCGCGAAAGAACGGCACAGAAATATGAATCAGCTGTTGCCTGATGGGCCAGAGTCTGGAGTTCCCGCCCCCTTGCTCTGTGAACCCCTACGTGACTCTCACAGGAGTCTAGAGCTCCACCTTTCACCGGGATTTGTAGATTCAGGTGTCCATCGACATTTTGTGTGAAACTAACCAATGAACACTCAGGAAATCCCTAAGGACCTACCCACCTACACTGTAAAATACGCTGGCTTTCAGTCAGAGACAAGACAGCCCTACCAACCCACTTTACACTGCAAAAAGAGAGACGTCAGCTCAGCGCAGGTCAGATCAGCTGTCCCTACCAATGTTGACACCAAACCTACGCCCTTGAGTGGGGTAATATGGTACTATAAGCTCCCTAAAATATGATGGTGCATCACCAGTTAAGGCTTTGTAGGTAAGAAGAAGGACCGTAAATATGATTATTGATCTTACAGGTAGCCAGTGGAGAGAAGCTAATACAGGAGTAATGTGATCTCTCCTCCTAGTCCTCGTTAGTACACGAGCTGCAGCATTCTGGATCAACTGGAGAGACCTGAGAGACTTAGCAGAGCAGCCTGATAATACAGAGTTACAGTAATCCAGTCTTGAGGTAATAAATGGATCAATGTTTCTGCATCGCTTTGAGAAGATGTGTCTGATTGTTTAAATGTTTCCGTAGGTGAAAAAAGGCGGTAACCCTAACCCCCTAACCCGTAACACACTAACCCTGACCCGCTGACCCGAACCCTGACACCCTAACCCTGACCCCCTAACCTGGAACATCCTAACCTTGACCCCCTGACTCTAACCCTAACCCTGACCCCCTAACCCCCTGACCCGAACCCTGACCCCCTAACCCGAACCCTGACCCCCTAACCTGGAACACCCTCACCCTGACCCCCTGACTCTAACCCTGACCCCCTAACCCCCTAACCCTGATGCCCTAACCCTAACCCTGACCCCCTAACCGTGAACACCCTAACCCTGACCCCCTGACCCTAACCCTGACCCCCTAACCCGGAACACCCTAACCCCCTAACACTACAATGAGACGTTAGATGAATGCAGCTCACAGCTTAGAAAATCTTCCTAGTAACAGCCTCTATTTTGAGAAGAGTAACACTCTGGTCATGGGGAGCAGGAGGTAGGACACACACACACACACACACACACACACACACACACATGTAGGTGAGTGAGTGAGTGAGTGAGTGTGTGTGTGTGTTTATGTCTGTGTGTGTGTGTTTTAAACATTAACATGTTTTCTCACAGCAGTGTAGCCGTTATAATCAACACCTGAGAGCTGTGAGCAGAACGAGTTACACCGGGGTGTGAGAGTGTATGCTTGAGTGTGTGTGTGTGTGTGTGTGTGACTGTGACTGTGTGAAAACGACGTGTGTTAATGAATGGAGACATGCTGCACTAGTTAACGTACTGCCAGTATGTAACTTCCCATGATCCTTTGGGGTACTTCTGATGATGTGTGTCATTTGCCTTCTTTAGTTCTATATTCTTCTGCTTTTCATTCTGAGGCCTCTTGTAAAAAGCACAATGAATTCTGGGTATTAAGCTGGTGCAGCTCACCGGGCGGTGACAGACACGCACACACACACACACACACACACACACACACACACACACACCACACACATATTCTCTCACACACACACATAAGATAAGATAAGATAAGATAATCCTTTATTAGTCCCGCAGTGGGGAAATTACAGGATTACAGCAGCATTGCTCAGTACGTAAAGATAAAAATCAGTAATATAAATAAACAGTAATAAACATAATAAAATAAACAGTAGAGAAGAAATTGAATGTACAGTAGAATATTGAATATACAAATTACAAAAATATTACAAAATATTGCACCAGAATGGATTAAAGTGACCAGGGTGATAAAAAAGTGTTCAAGTATTGAGAGTCCAGAATGTTTGTGGGCTACTGGGAGGTCAGCTTGTTGTGCAGCCCAACAGCAGCAGGGAGGAAGGACTTGCGGTACCTCTCCTTCACACACCGGGGGTGAATCAGCCGGTGGCTGAAGGAGCTGTGCAGAGCTGCCAGGGTGTCCTGCATGGGGTGGGAGGCGTGGTTCATCAGGGACGAGAGCTTGGCCATACACATATTATCTCTCTCTCTCTCATACACACACACACACACACACACACACACACACACACACACACACACACACACACACACACACACACACACACACACACACACACACATACACACACACTTATGGTGTGTTCACACCGAACGCGACGCGAATTTTTCGCGCGACCAGATTACATGTAAAGTCAATGCACAGACGCGTTTGGTTGCGACAGACGCGAAATTTCGCCGGGCGGCGCGTTAGACGCGTTTGGCGCGGCGCGTTTGACGCGAAATTCGCGTGAGTTGAAATTTTCCAACTCGGGCGAAAATTCGCGTCGCGAAAGCCAATCAGCGTTGAGAAGCTCTGCGCGTCATCACCGCCGTCCTGCCGGTTTGAATCAAACAGTTGCTGATCCACCAGAAGTAGGGCTGGCAGCGGCCGTCATTCAGACGCTGTTGTGCGGCTACGGATAATATTATGAACCCGGACACGGGGGCGTTTGATGGTCCGACATTAGAGGGACTTCCACAAGAAGGTTAAAGCAGAACTAGTGGTTAGTTTAATGGTGGATGGCGGAAACGGTACTGTTTTTACGGAGATAAGCCACAGAGATAAGCCCCACCCGCGTTAAAGCGAATTTGCGTTGACGGAAATTAACCACATAAAGTCGAGCGAGTAAACTCACGCGAGTAAACTCACTCGAATTTCGCGTCGCGTTCGGTGTGAACACACCAATAAAGTCGAGCGAGTAAACTCACGCGAGTAACGCGACGCGAAATTTCGCGTCGCGTTACTCGCGTGAGTTCGGTGTGAACACACCATTAGTCAAAATTTCCCATCTTCCTCCAAGATGTAACAACAAATCTGAATATCTCTCTCTGTCTCTCTCTCTCTCTCTCTCTCTGGTGGAGAGTGGTTGTGGAGAGCTTGTTGAGCGGCGCTAAATGTTTGATGTATTTTCTCAAACATTTATTCTTGGTTTCTTTCATAGTTCGCTGTGTGATTGAGTTGTTGTGGTTTTTGTTTGTTTGTCGGTGTAGTTTTGTGTGCTTATTTGTATTTTTGCAGACGGAAAACCGTGTTTTCTGTTAGGGATGGCGTCCTCTGAGACGCCGTCCCTGTCTTTGAGGCATGGAGTTCGGGTTCAGCCCGACCCGCGTGTCCCGGTGGAGGCGGTTCTCCTGGCGGTGGGAGACTGTGTGGGACACGGTAACCTGTGCTACGCCTCCAGGATGAACCGAGGGGTGGTGGTGTTTCTAAAAGAGGAGCGATATGTGGCGCAGTTAATATCAAGCGGCGTCTCGCTGAACGGCGTGTACCTGCAGGTTTCCCCGCTGGCGGTGCCCTCCACCCGGGTTACCGTGTCCGGTGTTCCCCCGTTCATCCCCAACCAGGTGTTGGAGCGGGAGCTGCAGCGTTTCGGGAAGCTAGCGAGCAGCTTTAGAACCGTTGGGCTGGGCTGTAAAAATGAGAAACTGAAACATGTCCAGTCCTTCAGGAGACAGGTGTTCATGTTCCTCACCTGTCCCTCTCAGACGCTAGAGGTCTCCTTCAGGGTGAAACACGGGGAGGGACACTACATGGTGTATGCTAGCACGGGTAGCGTCAGGTGTTTTGAGTGTGGGGGTGTAGGGCACAAGCGGGCCGCTTGTCCGCACAGACCGGCCGAAGGGCATCCTGAAGCGGGAGCCACGCCGGCAGAGGAGCTTAATAACACCGGGGCTCCGCTGAATAGCGAGACGGTGGAGGTCCCTGTTTCGCAAGGCTGTGAGGCCCCGCCCACCGTACCCGAGGCCCCGCCTACCAACCTTGAAGCCCCGCCCATTGGGCCCGAGGAGGGGAACAGCGGGCAGACAGACAGTCAAGTGGGAGAACAGAGAGACGGTTTAGGCGTAGGGAAAAATATTGAGGGGAACTCAGCTGTTCTGAGTTCAACAACAGGGGGGGGAAAGGGAGAGGAAGCACTGGCAGCAGGATCAGAGGAAGGGTTGAGGGGAAGTGGAGCAGGAAGCAGTAAAGGGCAGACTGTTGAAGATGACCAAAGTAAGGCTACTGGTCCAGAAGTGAGTGGGGAGGCTTGTGTTGTGGAGGAGGAGATGGAGTACGACACTGACTCTGACTCTCACTCCCTCGCAGGCTCCCAGTCTTACAGTGGAGACCTGTACAAACTGGAGGACATTAATAACTTCCTGGATGAGACGTTTGGTAAAACTGTCAAAGTTTTAGATCATTTTCCAGACGCAGACAAGTTTGTGAAAAGCGTTTTAGCTTTACAGAAAGGGGTTGGTGTGGAGTCATTGGATGAGAAGAAACGTTACCGTCTAAGAAAACACTTGACGACTCTCAGGAAACAAATGGCGAGGAATAAAAGTTCTAAAAGGTTAAGAACCTTTAAGTGAGTCTGCCATGGATGTGCACTTAGGATTCACGTTACTGTTAGCTGTTTACGTCACGGCTCTTTTTCATTTTTCAATGCACAAGGTGAGGGTTGGTTCTTTAAACATAAATGGTGGGAGGGATCAAGAGAAGAGAGTGGTCACTGCAGATATGATCGAGCAGAAACAACTTGACATTGTTTTCCTGCAGCAAACGCACAGCGACTCACATAATGAGATGGACTGGGGTTTGTGGTGGAGGGGCCAGCATGTCCTGTCTCATGGGACCAACCGGTCTGCAGGTGTAGCAGTCCTATTCTCACCTGGGCTGGACGTTGACATCATCTCCTCCACAGAGATAGTGACGGGCAGGGCTCTGGTGGTCAGAGCTGTCATACAAAACATTACTTTTGTTCTCATTAACATCTATGCTCCAAACCAGGGCTCCCACAGAACGGACATCTTCCACAAGCTCAGAGATGTCCTGCAGCAGTGTGATCAGCACGAGTGTGTGGTGTTGGGGGGGACTGGAATTGCACCATTGATTCCGTATTAGATAGGACAGGGGAGGAACCTCACCTACAATCATCTGCCACCTTAGCACAGGTGATTGCAGAGTCAGGGGTGGTGGACGTATGGAGGGTCAAACACCCCCAGGATAGGCAGTACACATGGGTGAAGGTGTTGGATGGGAATATTAGGGCAGCCAGGCTGGACAGGGTGTACATGTCATGTAGTTTTAGCAACCGGTTGTTGAGCAGTCACATTTTCCCTGTAGGATTTACTGACCATCATTTAGTCACTTTAGATGTGCACACCTCACCAACCACCAAATGCAGCTCGTACTGGCATTTTAACATCAAGGTGCTTCAGGACAGCGATTTCTGCCAAAAGTTTGAGGTGTTTTGGGGGATCTGGAGGGAAAAGAAGTGCGATTTTGAGTCCCTGAGTCAATGGTGGGACGTAGGAAAGGCACATATACGTGTCTTTGTACAACAGTTTACAAGTCACTCCACGGGTAAAGTCAAAAGGCTCATTGAGGATTTAGGGAATGAAATCAGGGATTTGGAGAACAGTTTACTCACGCACACCAGGGCAGACACTCAGAGGCTTCAACAGAAGAAACAACATCTAGGTTCTTTCCTAAGGGAACGAGCTAAGGGAGCTCTGGTCAGGTCGAGGTTCACCACTGTGAGGGACATGGATGCTCCTACCTCCTATTTTTTCAATCTGGAGAAGTCTGTCTCTCGGGCAAAACAAATGCTGTGTCTCCGCCTCCCTGATGGTACGATGACGACTGACCCGATTCGAATGAGGCAGCATGCCGTAAGTTTCTACAGCGCCCTCTTCAGGAAGGACAACCACAGGGAGAATGCTGACGAGCTGCTTCAGGACCTTCCTCAGCTGGGCCCCGAGGACAGAGCTGTCCTGGACGCCAACATCTCCCTGGAGGAGCTGACCGCTGCTGTGGGTCAGATGGCTGCTGGCCGAGCTCCTGGACTGGATGGATTACCTGCGGACTTCTACAAACATTTCTGGAAATGTTTGGGCGTCGACCTGTGGGAGGTGCTGCAGGAGTGTTCACAGACAGGCCTTTTACCGACCACATGTCGGCATGCAGTACTTTCACTGTTACCCAAAAAAGGAGTTTTGACCTTGCTAAAAAACTGGAGACCGGTGGCGTTGTTATGCACAGACTACAAACTTCTTTCCAAGGTGCTCGCCAACCGTCTTAAGAACTTTCTAGAGACTATAATCCACAGAGACCAGTCATATTGCATCCCGGATAGATCCATCATGGATAACATTTTCCTCATGAGAGACTTGTTGGACCTTTGCAAAATGTATAATATTGATGTTGGGGTTATATCTTTAGATCAAGAGAAGGCTTTTGATAGGGTCGATCATGGTTTTCTTTTTTCCACTTTAAGGGCTTTTGGTTTTGGTGAAAGTTTTGTGTCACTGTTAGGGTTGATGTATACAGAAGCTTCTTGTCTGCTGAAGGTGGGAGGTGCGCTGAGCTGTCCGGTTCAGGTCCAGAGAGGCATCAGACAGGGTTGTCCTCTTTCTGGTCAGCTATATTCTATTGTAATTGAGCCTCTTCTGAACAGGTTAAGATCCCGTCTGTCAGGTCTGGTGTTACCTGGGCTACCTCAGCGGCCTTCACTGGTGGTGTCTGCATATGCTGATGACATTAATGTGTTCGTCAAAGACCAAAGGGATGTAAATGTCCTAGGAAGCAGTTTAGTTTTGTTTGAGAGGGCATCGTCAGCAAAAGTAAACTGGGGGAAAAGTGAAGTGTAGCAGGGTTCGACCATGCCGTGGGTTTTCCGGAGCTCAGCACATAATGACGACACCAGTTCTTTCCGTCTCTTCGCTTTATTCGGCATCTTTTCACACACTATTCACATGCCTAGCTCTTCCCCCTGACTGCGTGGCTCTGGGAGCTTTTGTAGCTCCCTTCCCTGCCCACGCAATCCCACGATCATGTGGATCAGCTGTGCCGCCTCACGCGCTGCACAGCTGATCCCCATGATCGCCTCTCCCTCTCTCTGCGCTGCAGGTGCGCTAACCACGCCCCTCACCCCACATACCCCCACCGCCCGACTTAGGCCGGGGAGCCACCGGTCTAACCAACTCCCCCCCCCCCTCCCTCCCACTGGGAGCGGGAGTCAGCCCCGACCATCTGCCCTAACCCTATGGACCACCATGGAATTAAGTTGCGTTTCCGCCCGATGCCACCGGGTGGTCCGGGCGTTGGCATCCTCCATCCGTGGGGGTCCGGGCGCGGGACATGGCCCGGACAGAGGGCGATCGAGCGCCCCGGGAGGCAGGTTCCTCGCGCTCCACGCCGCCTCCTCCCGGGACAAAACCGGCCCTCCCCCTCCATCCGACGCGACCACCTGCAACAAAAGAGAGAGAGAAAGTTTAGGGTCGCGGGTCCCAGGTGGTTCCCCACCATTCCCGCCGGGCCGCCGCCCGCTGGCTGTCCGTGCGGGCCCGAGCGGCTCGCCCGGCCCAGACTCTCGGCCCCAGCTGGCTCATCGGCCCCCGGTCCCTACTCCGGTCCCCGAGGACCCTCCAGAGCCGGCTCCGGAGATCCTCCAGCTCCCTCCGTATCAGGAGGGCCGTCTGGATCGCTGTCCCCTGGGCCCCCTGTGGCTCGGCCCCCTCCGGGTGACTACGTCCCCACCTCCGGGACCCCCCTTTCCGCCGGGCCGTCCGGAACTGGGGCGTCGGCCAGGGCGCCGCTTCCGGGTTCAGCGAGGGGTGCTGGGTCCGGCCGTCCCGCCTCCCCCGGTCCCCCTCCATCCCTGGGCAGGTCCGCCAGACGTGCCCCAGGTGTCCGCAGGCCCAGCACCGCTTAGCGCAGTGGCGCCGCAGGTGTCCCGGCCGGCCGCACGTCCAGCACACCTGGCCCGCCGAGTCTGGAGCCGCCTGCCGATCCGGGCGGACCCGGCCTCCCTTCCTCGGCGCCGGCTTTTCCAGGCTGGCCGGCGGTGGTCCCTCCCGGACCCCCAGGTCCGGTGCCGCTCCAGCCGACGCTCCCACCGTCGTTGGAGCGGCCGCCTCCGCTGCCGTCCCCGTCGCCGCTGGAGCTGCCGTCGTCGCCTCTGCCGCGCCCGCTGACGTCTGCGCCGCCGTCTCCGGAGTCGCCTCGGCCGCCGACGTCTGCGCCGCGGCTTCTGCCGTCGTCGCTGCTGCGGCCGCCGCCGTCGTCTGCGACGCCGCCTCCGTCATCCGAGCCGTCGCGCCCGCAGCCGTCAGCGCCGCCGCTCCCGCCGTCATCGCTGTCGCGCCCGCCGACGTCTGCGCCGCCGCTTCCGCCGTCGTCGCTGTCGCGCCCGCCGACGTCTGCGCCGCCCGAGTCTTCCGGCGGCTGGCGTCCGTCTGGGTCGCCCCGACGCTCTGGCGCCTCACGTCGGTCTGGGTCCGCGTCGACGTCGTTGCGGCCACCGTCCCCGCCGCTGTCTCCGCCGTCGCCGCCGTCGTCGTCTGCGTCGACGCCTCCACCGCCGCCCGAGCCGTCACCGCCGTCTGCGCTGCCCGGGTCTTCTGGCGGCTGGCGTCCGACTGGGTCGCCGCTACCGCCGTCTTTCGGGCCGCCAGCTGCTCCAGCGCCTTTGCGAGGAGCGCCTCCCTCTCCGTCTGCTCCTCCAACTGCCTCGCCAGCGTCCGCACCGCCTTGGCGTACTCCCGAACCTCCGCTTGCAGCTGGTCCTTCTCGGCCTCCAGCTGCCGCAGCCGGGCGCCGTCGGACCGCTCCTGGCGCGTCTCGTCCTCCGGCGCCGTCGGGACCCGCACCGCCTCGGCCGCGTCCCGGACCTCCGGCGTCCCTGGTATCCCGCCGCCCGACATGGCGGCGTACAGAGCCTCAATGGCTGCATTTCCGTCGTCCGGTATATCCTGCAGCTCCTTCCCCACCGGCAAGCCCCGTTGGGCGCCACTGTAGCAGGGTTCGACCATGCCGTGGGTTTTCCGGAGCTCAGCACATAATGACGACACCAGTTCTTTCCGTCTCTTCGCTTTATTCGGCATCTTTTCACACACTATTCACATGCCTAGCTCTTCCCCCTGACTGCGTGGCTCTGGGAGCTTTTGTAGCTCCCTTCCCTGCCCACGCAATCCCACGATCATGTGGATCAGCTGTGCCGCCTCACGCGCTGCACAGCTGATCCCCATGATCGCCTCTCCCTCTCTCTGCGCTGCAGGTGCGCTAACCACGCCCCTCACCCCACATGAAGCTTTGCAGGTTGGGCAGTGGTCTAACAAAGAAACACCAAAGCTGCCAGGAAACCTCAGATGGGGAAGGCAGGGCTTGAAGATTTTGGGAACAGAGGAGTTTCAAAAACAGAACTGGGGGGGTGCTATGGAGAGAGTGTGTGCCAGACTATCTAAATGGAAATGGCTGCTACCTCAGCTCTCTTACAGGGGAAGGGTCCTAATTGTCAATAACTTGGTTGCCTCGGCCCTTTGGCACAGACTGGTAGTCCTACCTCCGCCACAGGGCCTGATTGAAGAGATCCAGAGGGCCGTTGTGGATTTCTTCTGGTCTGGACTTCACTGGCTGAGAGCTGCGGTGCTGTACCTGCCGGTCCAGGAGGGAGGGCAGGGCCTGGTGGACATCGCATCACGCATCAAAGCTTTCAGACTGCAGACGGCGCAGAGGCTGCTGTACAGTTTCGGCCTGCCATGGACTGATGCTGCCTGTGTGCTGCTGAGGAGGGCTGGACACTTAGGCTACGACAAACACCTGTTCCCGCTTCAGCCCCAGTCAGTGGATTTAACTGGTCTGACACCATTCTACCAGTCAGTTTTACAGGCGTGGCAGGTTGTTATAGTCCACCGGAGAGCTGTGACCACACCAGGGATGTGGCTCTTTGAGGAGCCGCTGTTTGGGAGCGGCTACATTACATCCCAGGTCCTGACGTCGGTCAGCCTGAGATCCAGACTGAGAGAGGCCGGCTGTGTGAAGCTGGGTCATCTAATGAAGACTTCTATCCCTCATCTAGCGGAGCTGACCAACATCCGGTCCAGCAGGCTGCTGCTCAGGCTGGTGGAGGAGGTCTGTACTTCTCTGCCAGAAGTCCTCAGGGCGTTTGTTGGAGACCCCACATTGTCGGACCAATGGGACAATGAGTGTGAGTATGTCTTCCCACCCCTGGTTGTTTGTCCTGCTGTGGGACAGTGGAAGGATGAGGAGGACATCCTGCTGTCTCTAAAGACACCCCAGTTGGGGGACTTTGAGACTCTGGGGAGGAAAGCAGTGTACCAGGTCGTGGTGAAGGTCTCTAACTTGCGTTCCTTGGCAGGGGTGAGGGTGTCGAGGTGGACCGAGTTTTTTGGCAGGGGATCCTCCCCGGGAGGCTGTTGGCGGTCCCTGTACAAACCCCCTGTAGACAAACGGACAGGAGACCTCCAGTGGAGGATTGTACATGGGGCCATAGCTACAAACAGGTATCTGGTGCACCTCGATCCTGGCTCAGGAGACGGCTGTCCTTTCTGTTCTGAGACAGAAACCGTCCATCATCTGTTTGTTGAGTGCTCCAGGCTGGTGAGACTCTTCAGCCGCCTGCAGGCGTGGTTTCAGGGCTTAGGAGAACATTTTTCTTTCCGTTTATTTATCCACGGTCCAAAATACTCTGCTAAAAAAAAACAGGTACACACACTAATAAATTTCCTTTCAGGTCTGGCCAAACTAGCAATTTGGAAAACAAGGAAAAATCGTGTGAGGGGTCAAGGGTCAGAGGACGTGAGTTGGATGTTGACGGGGCTGCTGACGGCTCGCCTCAGGGTGGAGTTTGGGTTTTACAAGCTGACAAAAAACACAGAACTCTTTGTAAACATTTGGGCTGTGAGGGACATTCTGTGTTCAGTCAGAGACAATGCTCTGGTTCTGAACGTGTGATTTGTGTTTTTTTCTTTACTATTTATTTTTTAGTTTTGTAAGGTTCTGAAAAACAGTAAAGCTGTAAACGACACTGTTTTAGTAATAAAGATACTAGACAATCTTTCTCTCCCTCTCTCTCCCTCTCTCTCCCTCTTCTCTCTCCCTCTCTCTTCTCTCTCTTCTCTTCTCTCTCTTCTCTCTCTTCTCTCTCTTCTCTCTCTTCTCTCTTCTCTCTCTTCTCTCTCTCCCTCTCCATCTCCCTCTCTCTCTCTCTGAGCGTGAGCATGGTGGTTGCTTGTGTTTTCTGTCGGTATTTCATAGTTAAGTGGTGATATAGTGTTGTTGTGTAGTGTGTCGGTGGTGTTGTGTGTCTGGGTGCACATCAGGTTTTTGTGATTTTAATTGTGGCCGGATGGCTCATGCTGGGCGGCACGCCGACATGGACCTGAGCGGGCTTCCCCTGCTCGGTGGAGCAGTGTGGGCTGGCCGTGGAGGGTCACATGGCCGTGGGGGTCACATGGCCGTGGGGGGGTCCCGTGGCCATGGGGGGGTCCCGTGGCCATGGGGGTTAGGGGGGTCACGGCAGCGTGAAATCTTTGAACCTTTGAACCTTTGAATCTTTGAATCTTTGAACCTTCAACTCTTCGAATCGTTGAATCTTTGAAACATTCTCTCAACAAAGTGTTTTCCAGACGGGAGTCATATTGTGTCAAAACTTGCCATGAGGAGACAGAAACACACACACACACACACACACACACACACACACACACACACACATAAAGTTGCTGTGACATTTAGAAAGACAAAGCGTCCTCTTGTCTCATGCATCCTCTCATCTGTCCTCTCACTAGCCTCTCAATACTAGAGAGACACTAGCTGTCTCTCTCTCTCTCTCTGTCTCACTATCTGTCTGTCTCTCTCTCTCTGTCTCACTAGCTGTCTCTCTCTCTCTCTGTCTCACTATCTGTCTGCCTCTCTCTCTGTCTCACTAGCTTTCTCTCTCTCTCTGTCTCACTATCTGTCTGTCTCTCTCTCTCTGTCTCACTATCTGTCTGCCTCTCTCTCTGTCTCACTAGCTGTCTCTCTCTCTCTCACTATCTGTCTGTCTCTCTCTCTCTGTATCACTATCTGGCTGCCTCTCTCTCTGTCTCACTAGCTGTCTCTCTCTCTCTCACTATCTGTCTGTCTCTCTCTCTCTGTATCACTATCTGGCTGCCTCTCTCTCTGTCTCACTAGCTGTCTCTCTCTCTCTCTCTTTCTCACTAGCTCTCTCTCTCTCTCTCTCTCTCTCTTAAGTGTTTTTCCTCTCCTGAAGTTACTTCTGATTGGAGGAAAGGATCTTCTGTTGCGCTCCAACGTTGAAGGAGTTTGATGTTGATGAGTTCTGGTTAAACTCAGTCGTTGGTTTCATGCAGAGAAACGTAATTAAGATCCACGAAAAGACATCTGCTGTTGTACGAAGTCCTTTTAATCCCATTTATCTCGGTCCTCAAGCTGCAGGGTGTCGCCTCTAAGTGTGTGTGTGTGTGTGTGTGTGTGTGTGTATGCGTGTGTGCCTGCGTGTGCCAGATGAGGTTTCATGTATTTGTCTATTTCAGGTTATTTGGTTTGTGTCTTTATTTGTTAAATCTGTTGCTTGTGTGTCAATGACTTTAATGACTCCTGATTGTGTCCATTTAAATGGACGTGTAGAGATCTCTTCTAGTCTTCAGACACTCAAAGCTCTTACATGTCATATTCACCCATTCACCCCTGATGGGAGGAGCCACCTGTCCATCAGGACTAGCTAACATTCACACACCAGAGGCACAGCTACGGGAGACATGTGGGGTTAAGGGTCTTGCCCAAGGACACATGGACATGGACTAGCGGAGCCGGGGATCAAACCGCCGATCCTCTGATTGAAGGACGACCACTGAGCCCACTGTCACACAGATGTGTGTGTGTTTGTGTGTGTTAGGTAGAGGCTCGGCTGTTATTGCTTTGGTGTAAGGATGCAGATGAAATGTTCAACCTCTGCATCATATCACCAGTCACAGCTGAAGCTGACTCCACATGAGCCTCAGGGGTGTGTGTGTGTCTCTGTCTGTGTGTCTGTGTTTGTATGTGTGTGTGTGTGTGTGTGTGTGTGTGTGTGTCTGTGTCTGTGTCTGTGTGTGTGTGTCTGTGTCTGTGTGTCTGTCTGTGTATGTGAGTGTGTTGTGCTGGGAGCTGTGCGGATCTCTAGTATTAATTGTTTTTCTAGCCTTTGGCCACTCTCTCTCTCTCTCTCTCTCTCTCACTCACTCACTCACTCACTCACTCACTCACTCACTCACTCACACACTCACTCACTCACTCACTCACTCACTCACTCACTCACTCACTCACTCACTCACTCACTCACTCACTCACTCACTCACTCACACACACACACTCACACACACACACCTCTCCCTGCCGTGTTTTCTCTTCTTCTACTCTCTTTTTTCACATCTTTGCCTTTTAGGTCTTTGTGAAGAACGATAGAGACAGACAGGCACTATTGCAAAGGTCAGCATGAATGTTAAGGTCTAGTGGGCGTGGCCAATAAGGCCGTATTGAAACACAGCTGATATTTATCGCTTGAATACATGCGTGACTTGCAGTATTCCATAAATATTATTCTATAAATATGTTTCTACAACCATGAAGTAAAGGTGGCTTTTAATTAGGGATGCACCGATACCGATACCGGTATCGGCATCGGTGGTCGATACTGCGTTACATACTCGTACTCGCATCGGTTTCAATGGCCGATACCAAGAACCGATACTCACTCAACAGTATTTCACTACAACAAACTGGTCGCGCTTTGTGGAGAAGCAACCCCGTGGCGGAGCCGGAGACACTCTTCTCTGTCTCAACTGTCTCAACAGTCTCAACTTCTGAGCAGCCAATCACGCTATCCAAGTTGTTTTGCCGTCCAATCAGATGGCCAGTTTGTCTCAACAGCAGAATCTGGAGCCGCCATCTTGGATCCTCGCTACGCAGCACTCACTTCTTTCAATAGACAGGAGAAAAGTGAGACGCGAGTACAATACAAGACTTTATCGATATTGTGCTTATTAACCGGTGTTGCATACGTGTGTATGACATATTAGTGCTCATATTAGTGCTCTTGTTAGTGGCTGACAGCCCCGGAGTTACTTGTAATCAGTCCGTCCCAACGCGACGCAAATGTTTCGCGCGACCAGATTACATGTAAAGTCTATGCACAGACGCGTGTGGTTGCGACAGACGCAAATTTACGCCGGCGGCACGTTAGACGCGAGAGTTGAAATTTTCCATATTTAATACATCTATAATTGAGAAGCTCTGCGCGTCATCACTGCCGTCCTGCCGGTTTGAATCAAACTGTTGCTGATCCACCTGAAGCAGCGCTGGCAGCGGCCTCATTCAGACGCTGTTGTGCGGCTACGGATGATATTATTGTAGCCGAGTGTCTGTTGTGTGTCTATATTTGTAATTCTAATAAAATGAAAACACGCTGCAGGGTAACTTGAACCACTTTTTTATCTCCTTCACACACGTATATCCCACAATTCCACTCTTTTCCTTTCCGTTTCTCCCTCCACAATAAAAGCACCGGAAACATAACTTGGAACACAGCTTCCTATATAATTGCTCGATCCCTAATATTATCGCTTACATTATGAACCCGGACACGGGGCGTTTTATGGTCCGACATTAGAGGGACTTCCACAAGACGTTTAAAGCTTGGGATAGCCTTCTGTTAATTTTGTACTATAGGCTTGACATAATCTGCAGAGGATAAAATAAAATCTGCCTCCAAATTAATTGCACTTTCATGGAGACCAAATCTAAGAAGTATCGGTATCGGTACTCGGTATCGGCAAGTACACAAATAAAAATATCGGTATCGTATCGGTTTGTAAAAAATGGTATCGTTGCATCCCTACTTTTAATGCATGGATGCAAACGGACAGTCAGTCGAACAATACGAGCAGCATGGCGTCAAACACACCTTTCAGGGGACACGCCCACCACCTGTACTGGCCAAAAGTTGATTCTGTCGCTTATTCTCTTACAGCTTATGGACTTCTAGTTCTGCCATCTCTTGATTTATGTGAATCACGTTTCTGCAGTGGGAAGCAAAGGGCCTCATGTCTAGTGATACACAGTACCAACCTGTATGTCTCTGCATCTGCAGGGCAGAAGCAGCGGTGTGTGACTGATGGATGAAGTATAAATGCTCGGGTGTGGTGATGAATCATTATATTTATTAATAAGTCACATGACTTACCTGTTTTACAATCTCAGAGAGTACTGCATGACTTAAATGGCTCAACAAATTCAGATAAAACTGCTGACTGACGTAAATTACATTTAGATTTCATTCCTTTAGACCTCTGATAAAAATCAGAGCCCCCCCATAGAATAAGTGGTTATAGATCATGGATGGTGATTCTTTCTGAAGGCCTCCACAGAGAGACTCATCACCAGGACATTTTGTTAACATTCTTCAAGGAAAGTCCCTGTTGAAGGATTGTCAAGAACATCATTAAATTACAGATCATGTTAACACAAGGCCTTTTCTGACTGGATTGGAACCAGCCAACAGATTCCAATTATTATACTTCATGTGTCTTCGAATAAAAGCCATGCAAGAGTCTGGCTTCATAAATTACAAGCAAAGACGGTGCAAAAGTGGGACAATAAGTGAGTGATTGAAGAGGAAGAAAGAGCACAAGAGACAGACGGGAACGGGAGAGGAGGGATGAAGCAGGGATGAAGAGAGAGAAGATGAACCACTTAATGAAATTAAAGGAAATAAGGAGAAATAAACACGTAACGAGGACAGAGGATTACATCAAAGTAAGAAAATGCTGAAAGAATGAGATGAAAGCAGAAGAGCTACCTGGAGGAGGATGGGGAGCGTAGGGAGGCAGCAAGATTGATTTCCTCCCCTCCTTTTCCTCCCCTCCTAACTCCTCCCTGGAACGTCTCCCTCAAGTCTTTGGATTAATGGCTCCATTTCTGCTGCTCATTCTTCAGATTCAGGACGGCATCCCAGAACACAATGCTTCACGAGGCCCTGGTCTACCGGCCAGAACACGCAATAAGCCCTTCAGTACTTCCAGAGGCAGCAGAAATACTTCATCTCTTCCTCAGGTCCAGAGGGGAGCTGTACTTTCCTCATGTGCTTGTTAGCATTGTGGAGATGTTCACAGTCACTTCAGCCGATTGTAGAAGTCAGTTTAACATTTGATCATGGGTACTATCTGAAACTAGACATGTTGATCCATTTACATCCAACACGCTCTGAAAGGGTTTCTTTGATACAGAAGGTTGGCAGTTCAAACCAGGGCTCTTACAGTCCACATGTTGACACTGAACCCCAAATCTATCAGTCACCATCTATCAATAACCATCTATCAACCATCATCTATCAATCATCACTTATCAATCACCATCTATCAATCATCACCTATCAATCACCATCTATCAATCATCATCTATCATCATCATTTGTCAGGACCAAGGGCAGCCTGAGAGACCCAGTATGTAAACAAAGTTATGATCCATAAGTCTCTCTCGACATATTCATCTGTAGTTATCAGCTCTCTTCCTCTTCCATCTGCAGTTTTCTCTCAGTATAATCGTACGGCTGTATTTAACACAGATAGGACCTGGTGGACCCCCCCCCAGCAGTGTTTTACCAAACAGAAATGAGCGATCTGTTCAGTAGAGCTTCGACTGGTCTCAAACCAGATTATGTGAGAGATTATCTCCCATCATACCCAACAGATTAAGTGTGTTGTTCATGTTCCTCTCCAGACCATAATCTCATCCAGCTCCACATGTAGGAGTCTTTGCAGTGATTTATGACTATTCTATTCTGTCTCTCTGCGGCTCAGTGAGGAGAGATTGTGTCTCTGTAATTGAGGAATTACAGAGTCTCTTATGATTATCATTATGATCTGCTTGAGCATCATGATTACAGATTTGTTCACATGTATTCTCCCACTGGAGCGAATGTTGATGAGATGTTTGCTCCTCTGAACCGGCTGTGAGTGAAGACGTCTGCTGTGTAACTGATGTTTATGCTTTTAATATCCAACAAGATATACCTCCAACTATGACATCAAATCTCTGCATGTTTCTTCAAATGATAGGAATCAGATAACAATCACATCAGTAGCCTCACAACACACGTTATATTAACACATTATGAACTAATATTTATACGTAATCTAAAACGGACTAATTTTAATGGAAACAAGCAGCTGAGAATCTGCATCAGTCAGATGAAGTGAAGTTTTACAGTATGAGAGCCTGTGTTGGTTATAACCCATATATATATATATATATATATGGGTTATATATATATATACCCCCCGCAGCGTTCCTGGCTTCAGATGGCCTGCCACAGCCTCTTCCCCTTGGGGCAGATTACTGAACCTTACAGCACCACAGGGAGCCGATGTCTGAAACTCTCAGAGAACCATCCGGTGCATCTGAGGATCTGAGCCGGTTTATCCGGCGGCGTCTAATCGTGACTCATGAGCTGATCTTACGTTTACAGTAAGCAGCTTGTCTGAACCATCTCAACATCACCCTCCAGGGTTCAGCTTCACGGGGCTACGAGGGGGCATCAATTAGTTTGGCTTTTCCAAGTTGAAATAGCCCAAGAAAGTTGAATAGGAACGTTTAAGATTAGTTAAATTAGTTAAATCTCCACTTATTAAAATATGTTTATTGTTCCTGATGGACACACTGAGTAATACATTTTCTATAATGTGAGTGCAGTCAATGCCAGTGTGTGTGTGTGTGTGTGTGTGTGTGTGTGTGTGTGTGTGTGTGTGTGTGTGTGTGTGTTTGTGTTTGTGTGTGTGTGTGTGTGTGTGTGTGTGTGTGTGTGTGTGTGTGTGTGTGAGAGAATGTCAGCTTGTGATGGTGCAGCGTGGCCTACTGGTCATACAGACTTCCCAGTGATGTCGTCACTGGTTGGTGTCCAGCCTGCATGCTGCAACGACTGACAGTGTTTCAATTTATGAATATAAAAATGTTGCTCCTGTATAATGTGAGCGAAATATTAAACATGTGTGTCAGTTCATTACAGAAATAAGTGATCTCTGGATGATGACAATTTATGAAACATGTTGATATGAAAAATCATCGTTGGATAAATGTTGAAGAAGGATTTTTGATTTGTCTTAACAATGTAAAACTGTCCTGCACTTGGCCTAACCTTGAAATATTAATACTCATGCAATACCCTCCTGTCTTCAGATCCGGTCCACGGGCCTCAGAGTGTGGACGTGGTGGATGTCCGGGCGCGCCAGCTGACGGTCCAGTGGGAGACGTTCGGCTACGCGGTGACTCGCTGCCACAGCTACAACCTGACGGTACGCTGACTCACTACACCCACAGGTCAAAGGTCAGGGGCCTCTTCTCCACTGGGGAAACATCATGTGACCTCCACATGGTTTAACGGCTGTGTTGTCGTCTCTTAGTTGTTTACTCTGGTCCTGCTGTAGTAACGGACTCTCCTCTGGCTTCCAGGTGCAGTACCAGTACGTGTTCAACCAGCAGGAGTTTGCAGCCGAGGAGCTGATCCCGACCTCGTCCCACTACACGCTGAGGGGCCTGAGGCCCTTCGTCACCGTCAGACTGCGCCTGGTCCTCGCCAACCCCGAGGGCAGCAAGGAGAGCGAGGAGATCGTCAAGCAGACGGAGGAGGACGGTGAGTGAAGACTCCTTCAGACGTAGTCAGACTGTTTCATCTGGATCCTCCAATCAGCATCCAGATGTCTGTCAGCTGACGAGACCAGGAACGCCTATGACTTCTCCAGCTGAATATACTCATTACAGGGCGTCTTAGTCCCGCCCACATGGTGAGATAGACAGGAGGTTTTGCGACACATTATTTTTTCGCACAATTAAAAAAATAACAAACAACAGATAAATAACAAGACACTTAACCCTAATTGCTCACCGTTGCTGTGTAATGTATGTGTAATGTGTAATGTAGTGTAATGTAGTGTAATGTAATGTAATGTAGTGTAATATAATGTAATGTAATGTAGTTATTCCCAGAGAGTCAGATGCGACGCTTCGTCCCTCAGCACATGAACCCGTCTGAGCATTTAGAGTCACTTCCTGTTTGATCACAGGTTCAATGCCCGCCCTCTCTGCCGCTCACGTATTCATCAATGCCAAGCAGCTGAGAGGAAGTAGACTGCTGCTTCCTGTCCGGCTCCGTGTCCTACACACACACCTAATGTGATGGGGGAGAAGGAGAAAACCATCATTGTTTTGTTCTTAATTGTTTTTTATTTAACCGTCGTTAATCTCCTGGTTGTAATTCAGTAATTAGGGAACAGAACAGCAATTGTTCACATGGAGGCTAATTGCTATTTGGACGGTAATGGCTTTATGGAGCTGGGGCTCCTGCAAATGAAGCAATACACACACACACACACACACACACACACACACACACACACACAATCATAAGGGTAGAATCACCTGCTTTACTGATGTTGTTCTTTTTTATTTAATCAATACATCAACAAACTGTAATGCATTTCCTTTCCATTAAACATTTATGAGATATTTTATGTTCTTTATGAGCGTGTGAATAATAGAATATGAGGATGTACCTTTAAGACTTTACTGCAGCTCTTGTGTCCTCTCGTTCCTCCACGTCCTGTGAGTTGAAAGGGTTCAGAGCAGCGTTCCCCAACCCCCGGGCCAGTACCGGTCCACGGGTCGGTTGGTACCGGTCCACGGGTCGGTTGGTACCGGGCCACACAGAAAGAGTGAATTCATTATTTTCTTTTTAAATCAAAGTCAGGAAAATGTTTTATTTTCGAAAAAGGACCAGATACATCCGATAAACAAGTAATTCGACATAATTGTGAGTTGTTTTCTTATGCACTTTATGCACTCGATGGTGGAATGAGCTCCCCATTGACATCAGAACAGCAGGAAGTCTCTACATCTTCCGTCGCAAACTAAAAACACATCTTTTCCGACTATACCTTGAATAAAGGAAGTAGCACTATAGTAGCACTGAAATGGCTCTTACTGATAGCACTTTGTAGTTGAACGTTTTGACGAAATTGTACCTTCTTGATTCTTGTTGTTCTGATTCTTGTCTGTAACCGTAGAATGCACTTATTGTAAGTCGCTTTGGATAAAAGCGTCAGCTAAATGAAATGTAATGTAATGTAATGCCGGTCCTATGATTTTATTACGTTCAATTTATTACGTCAAATTTATTACGTCATGTTTATCGCCCACACTGAAGGCTGGCCAGTGAAAATATTGTCTGACATGAAACTGGTCCGTGGCTCAAAAAAGAGGGTTTGGTGGGTTCAGTGGGTTTAGTGGGTTCAGAGGGTTCAGATGTTTCAGTGGTTTCAGTGGTTTCAGAGAGTTTAGAGGGTTTAGAGAGTTTAGTGGGTTCAGTGGGTTTAGTGGGTTCAGAGGGTTCAGATGCAGTGGTTTCAGAGGGTTCAGAGGGTTTAGAGGGTTTAGAGAGTTTAGTGGGTTCAGTGGGTTCAGTGGGTTCAGTGGTTTCAGAGGGTTCAGTGGTTTCAGAGGGTTCAGATGTTTCAGTGGGTTCAGAGGGTTTAGTGGGATCAGTGGGTTCAGA
Organism: Cottus gobio; assembly: GCA_023566465.1. Classification (NCBI taxonomy): domain Eukaryota; kingdom Metazoa; phylum Chordata; class Actinopteri; order Perciformes; family Cottidae; genus Cottus; species Cottus gobio. Next base: position 28,795,734 of record CM042222.1, read on the forward strand.
GGGTTCAGATGTTTCAGGTAAGTTCTGTGGTTTCAGAGGGTTTAGATGTTTCAGTGGGTTCAGTGGGTTCAGAGGGTTCAGATGTTTCAGTGGGTTTAGTGGGTTCAGTGGTTTCAGAGGGTTCAGATGTTTCAGTGGGTTTAATGGGTTTAGAGGGTTTAGTGGGTTCAGAGGGTTCAGGAGCCACCTGTCCATCAGGACTAGCTAACATTCACACACCGTAGGCACAGCTACGGGAGACATGTGGGGTTAAGGGTCTTGCCCAAGGACACATCAACATGTGTTAGCTGAGCAGGGGATCAAAACGATCCTCTGAAGGACGACCACAGAGCCACAGTCAGCCCGGCGGGTAAAGAGCTGGTCCACTGTTCCACGTCCAAGACGGTATCCGCATAGCTCCTCTTGAATTTGAGGTTTGACAAAGGGTCGGAGCCTCCTTTTCAGCACCCTGGCATAAGTCTTGGGTAGGCCCTGCTTTTCCTTATTTGACGGCTTCCCTCACCCCCGGTGACCTTCCGAACGCAGCTCCTAGCGGCCGTGTCCACAATAGAGGCTTTGAACATGGTCCACTCAAATTTCCATGTCTCCAACCTCCCTCGAGATGTGTGAGAAGTCCTCCCGGACAGGATCCTCCGCCAGACGTTCCCAGTTCACCTTCACTACCCGTTTGGGCTTGCCAGGTCTTTCTAACCGGCTCCCCTGCCATCTGATCCAACTCACCATCTGCACATCAGATGATACGATTACAAAGACGTTATATTATATTAGTGTTGAAGTCTCCCAGGAGAACTATGTAGTCGGCAGTCGGTGCCCTTTCCAGGACCCTCCCAAAGACTCCAAAGAAGGCCGGATACTTTGAAATGCTGTTTGGTGCATAAGCACAAACAACAGAGCCTTACTCCCCGCAGGCGCAGGGAGGCGACCCTCTGGTTCTCTGGGGAAAACTCCAACTCTAGATGAGGGGCATCAGTAGGGCCGCCATGGCAGGGAGCAGGACCGGCTCCAGACAGCCACGATCCATGGAAGCTTGAGGAGAGGAAGCACAGAGGCTCCCGAGAAGAAGTAGAGTTAGTAATGAGCATTGAAGAAACATGAATTCATCCAGAAGGATAGAGAGGAGGAGAAAAGGAGAGAGAGAAGAGGAGAGAGGAACTCAGTGTATCCTAAGATGTCCCCCAGCAGTCTAGGCCTATAGGAGCACTTCAGGAGCACTGAAAAGGTTTGAGGGAGGGGGGGTCTTTCTGATGGAATCACAGGGTGAGTTGCCCTCGTGAATCGCGAGGGAAGTTGTCTGACTCTCCCTCTCCTGATGGAGCCAACCACAAACCAGAGAGAGAAGAGAAGAAGAGGAGATTGGAGCTCATTGTATCCTAAAATGCCCCCCAGCAGTCTAGGCCTATGGCAGCATATCTAGGGGCTGGACCAGGGCCGACCTGAGCCAGCCCTAACTATAAACCTGAGCCCGTCCTAACTATAAACCTGAGCCAACCCTAACTATAAGCACTATCAAAGCTAATACAGGAGTAATGTGATCTCTCCTCCTAGTCCTCGTTAGTACACGAGCTGCAGCATTCTGGATCAACTGGAGACCTAAGAGACCCAGCAGAACAGCCTGATAATACAGAGTTACAGTAATTCAGTCTTGAAGTAACAAATGGATCAATGTTTCTGCATCCCTTTGAGACAAGATGTGCCTGATCCTTCAAATGTTGCGTAGGTGATAGAAGGCGGTCCTTGAGATCTGCTTCACGTGGGAACTGAAGGACAAGTCTTTATCATAGACAACTCCCAGATTCCTCACGGTGGTGCTGGATGCCAGAGAAATGCCATCAAGAAAAACTATATCATTAGATAATTGATTTCTGAGATGTTATGGGCCAACTTCAGTCTTGTCCGAGTTCAACATCAGGAAGTTGCAGTTCATCCAGGTTTTTATGTCTTTAAGACACGCTTGAAGTTTAGCCACCTGGTTGGTTTCATCTGGCTTGATCGATATAGTATATAGCTGGGTATCATCGGCATAACATTGAAAGCTTATCGAAGTGTTTCCTGATAACATTGCCAAAAGGAAGCATATATAAGGTGAATAAAATTGGTCCAAGCACAGAACCTTGTGGAACTCCATGATGAACGCTGGTGTTAATTAAGGCTTCATCATTTACATACAAACTGAGACCAATCTGATAAATACGACTTAAACCAGCTTAGTGCTGTACCTTTAATACAAATCAAAAAGCAAGACAGAGAAAGCGAGAGAGACAGCTTTCTTAAAAATAGGTAATTATTTGTGCATCACAGTTATTAATGAAGTTATGATTAATATGTTACAGCTGCTGTTATCTTTTCAATGAAGCCTGTCTTTTATTGTCTCACACACACACACACACACACACACACACACACACACACACACACACACACACACACACAGCATGAATGATGCACAGGTTCGTCCTGTTAGCGTCGTCTCAGTGTTCAGATGTAGATGTTCTTAGTGAGTCGAAGAAGACTTTCACAAGTACACACACACACACACACACACACACACACACACACACACACACACACTCACACTCACACACAGTTTTGATGGCAGCTTCTAATTGCATTTCATTGTTCAGGTAATTTGATTTGCTGCTCAGACTGGAGTCTTAATCAACACCTCAGTTATTGTGTGTGTGTGTGTGTGTGTGTGTGTGTGTGTGTGCGCTGAAGAACAAAGTTCACACAAAGTGAACGAGTTAAGGTCATATATATATATATATATATACATATCAATTTGTGTGTGTATATATATATATATAAATTAAATAAATATGTACATACTGTTTACTTTACATACTTTCCCTTCCACATATTAAAGGTAGGAGTTAGTTTAATATAGTTAGAGAATATAGTTTAACTTCTAACCTGTCATTTTAAGAGGATGCTACCTGAAACAGTTAGAGGATTAGCCTGGATAGCCTGCTAACCCCGCTACAAAAGGCACAAAATACACAAACCAAATACATTTTCATTCACTTTTTACTGCCGTGTCTTTCTGAAATATAAAAGGTCAAATCAAAATCTATGGTGTATATGATCTTATGCACAATGTCCATGAATGAAAGATAAACACAAATCCAGAGTCCGGATATGGTTTGGGGGAAAAGAAAGGACAAGCCTGGAGAGTTGCCGTTGAAGGGGATTAGCTCGATGGTCCAACAAAGCAAAGGAGGTCCACAGTGGCATCCAAGCAGGGTCAGGTCGTTGCTTTACAAGTTTCTCCTGTCTGCTCTGGGATCTCCCTCCTTCACTGCCATGTTGTCTACGCCGGTAATGAACTCAGCCGGTTCTTTTCCTTAGCTGCTCCAGTTGTGCTATAATTCAACGATCCTCGAGCCTTAATAATGAATCTCATTCACAGAGAACAATATTACCCATCAGCCACTAGGAGAGTAGAACCGTCTCAAGGTTAATGTCTGAACGTGAGACAGAGAAGCTGGTATGAAGTCACGTATAGAGATGATGGTGGTGATAATGATGATGATGAAGCTGATGATATATACAGTGGAGAAAATAAATATTGTATCCCTTTTTGTAAGTTTGACCACTGGCAACGAAATGAACAGCCTATAATTTTAATGGTAGTGTTATTTGAACAGAAAATTAAAAAAATACAACTGGGATTCAAAAGGTTCCACCAAATTTCTGTTATGAAATAAATTATATTGTATCAAATCAATATGGCATTAGTGATGACCTTGATGTGTGTTTTCAAAAAGCTCAATGTTTACTGTATGACTACAACATATGCATCTCTGTCTCCACAGTCTAAAGTAGTATTGACTAATAAATTATTATATATTGGTGATCTCTCCACAGTACCCGCCTCAGTGCCCATGGAGTCTCTGCAGAATTCACCCTATGAAGAGAAGATCTTCATTCAATGGAAAGCTCCCAACGAGACCAATGGGGTCATCACTCTCTACGAGGTCAGTCAGACACATTAAGACATTACATCACCAAGTCAGGTCGCGAATACAAGGGGCCGAGATGAGGTTCCTCTGTAGGGCTCAGCCTTAGAGATAGGGTAAGGAGATGAGTTTCCTCTGTAGGGCTCAGCCTTAGAGATAGGGTAAGGAGATGAGTTTCCTTTGTAGGGCTCAGCCTTAGAGATAGGGTAAGGAGATGAGTTTCCTCTGTAGGGCTCAGCCTTAGAGATAGGGTAAGGAGATGAGGTTCCTCTGTAGAGCTCAGCCTTAGAGATAGGGTAAGGAGATGAGTTTCCTCTGTAGGGCTCAGCCTTAGAGATAGTAAGGATATAAGTTCCCTGAGTAGGGCTCTAGACAGTTTATTTTGGTTGAAGTTGAGTTGAGCCTTCTATCTAATGAATTATTGACCCGTTTTCTTCCTCCTGTATCACTGCATCAAGGAGACATCTCACACCGAGCCCTGGCAGAGCTAGTGTGTGTGTGTGTGTGTGTGTGTGTGTGTGTGTGTGTGTGTGTGTGTGTGTGTGTGTGTGTGTGACAGACAGACAGACAGACAGACAGACAGACAGGCAGGCAGGCAGGCAGGCAGGCAGGCAGGCAGGCAGGCAGACAGGCAGGCTGACTGACTGACTGACTGACTGACTGACTGACTGACTGACTGACTGACTGACTGACTGACTGACTGACTGACTGACATCATTTACTTTCATCCAATACTCCTATTCACTAGATTGAGCTTGAACGCACCACCATGGAACTGACTGTAACGTCATGTTGCTAACACTAACTAGCTCCACCTGATGTCTCATGGTCATTTTTTATTTTATTAATATAGATAACAAAGCTCATTGATTTGGTTTTGCTTTTCACAATTACAACATTTAATAACGGAGTCATGAAAGCTTCTGGAAACAGAAAATGTTTTTTCTCATTTTTGTTTGAGAAATTCTTGTTTTTTTGCGTGATTATGTCTTTGTGCCATTCATTTATTCATTGCAATTTGAATAATCTGTTCAAGCCACTGTGCAATATTAACAACCATCTAGGCCGACTATGTCATATTTTAGTTTAATTTATTATTATTATTATTATTATATATATATATATATGGCGGGCCGTGAATGTTCTCCCTGGGCCTTCTGTGCTGTCTGATATCGTTTACATAAATAAGCGCATGACAGGACGCTGCGTCATTAACACTTTCTTAACGGACAATGCATGCAGTTCACGTCAACAAGAACCAGTCACATTTAGTTATAGCAAAACATGACAAAACAATCCAACAAAACTGTAAAACACACTCAAGACCTCCATCAGACCTGGAGCCACAGCTTGAACCACCCTGATGGATCTCTGAGACCTCCATCAGACCTGGAGCCACAGCTTGAACCACCCTGATGGATCTCTGAGACCTTCATCAGACCTGGAGCCACAGTTTGGACCCCCCTGCTGGATCTCTGAGACCTCCATCAGACCTGGAGCCACAGCTTGAACCCCCTGATGGATCTCTGAGACCTCCATCAGACCTGGAGCCACAGCTTGAACCACCCTGATGGATCTCTGAGACCTTCATCAGACCAGGAGCCACAGTTTGGACACCCCTGCTGGATCTCTGAGACCTCCATCAGACCTGGAGCCACAGCTGGAACCCCCTGGTGGATCTCTGAGACCTCCATCAGACCTGGAGCCACAGCTTGAACCCCCCTGATGGATCTCTGGCCGTTGATGTGGGTCTGCTCAGCACATCAGAGGCTCGGCACAAAGCGCAGCTATTACAGATAATTACTATAATTGCAGCTATTGATGGATTAAAGCACCGTGTGCAGCATCTAAAGGGCTCCTGTTGTTCCCTCGGGGCCCGTCGCTGCTCAGGAAGCAGACCAGATGAAGTGGACCTTGGACAATGAAGGGGCGGGGGGGGGGGGGGGGGGACATACATCTTACAGCATGATTACATGAATTCATCTTGTGTGCAAATATGATCACGTCATCTCCGGCTTCTTTTCCTATAATTGCAGCTAATTACAAGATTAAAGGGTACATCTGGGTGAGATCTAAAGAGAGGCGGCCCCCCTCACCCCCTCCTGGCCTCTTCATCTGAGAGGGGATGATGTCTGGGGCACATGGAGGGGGAGGGGAGAGAGAATCACATTGTTTCTGCTCTGGAGGAAACAGTCACATGACGAGTATTGATTATCATCTCTGGATTCATGGATTCATTGAGAACTGAAGTTTAAGTTAAAGGAATAAACTGATATCATGTGACCTAAACCGGCAGTTCAGGTAAAATGTAGGTGAATGGATGAGACACGGGGAGCTCAGTCTAACCCAAACCCCAAAATCACTTGTCATTGAGTCATGACGTTATAATCTCACATAATCATAACAACAAATAACTCAACGTTGAATCAGAAACATCGGACCAAATTGTTCGCAATAAAACAATCAATAACTCATAGAACCCAGCAGGAAAACAAGATCGGACTATTATTATTATTATGGATCGGCAACCTTTCAACAACGTGAACTGTGAATAGAGTCACGATGATAGTTTGACTGCCTGCTGGAAAGAAGCACTTAATGGAGAATCAGACGTAGACGAAGGGTTAACGGCTCCGTATTGTTTTCCCTTCTGGTCAATAACGGACTATATTTAGTCTGATGTCCTTGAGCGGCTGACCTGGTTCCTGTGTCTCTGCCTGAGTGGCCTTCAGGGGAACCCTGCTATCCAGCACACACTGCAGTGTACAGTGTGTGTACTGTGTGTTGTAATGTGTGTGTATCTCTTTAAGACGACACACACAAACCCACACACACACAAAGACAAACACAAAGAAACACACTACAACTTCCTGCCCATGAGGAACAGGAACATGAGGAACAGGAACATGAGGAACATAAGAACCACGAACATGAGGAACACGAATATGAGGAACACGGACATGAGGAACAAGAACATGAGGAACATGAGCATGAGGAACACGAACATGAGGAACAAGAACACGAGGAACACGAACATGAGGAACACGAACATGAGGAACAAGAACATGAGGAACATGAGCATGAGGAACAAGAACATGAACATGAGGAACATGAACATGAGGAACATGAACATGAGGAACATGAACATGAGGAACATGAACATGAGGAACAAGAACATGAGGAACACGAACATGAGGTACACGAACATGAGGAACATGAAGAATACAAACATGAGGAACAAGAACATGAGGAACATGAACATGAGGAACACGAACATGAGGAACAAGAACATGATGATCATGAACATAAGGAACACAAACATGAGGTACACACACATGAGGAACACAAACACGAGGAACACAAACATGAGGAACAAGAACATGAGGAACATGACGAACATGGGGAACAAGAACATGACGAACACGAGAACCACAAATATGAGGAACATGAGGAACATGAATATGAGGAACAAGAACATGAGGAACACGAACATGAGGAACAAGAACATGAGGAACATGAACATGAGGAACACGAACATGAGGAACATGAGGAACAAGAACATGAGGAACATGAACATGAGGAACACAAACATACGGAGCAGCAGGAACAGAAAGAGCAACAGTAGCAGAAGGAGCAGCAGGAACATATGGAGCAGCAGGAACATATGGAGCAGCAGGAACATATGGAGCAGCAGGAACGTAAGGAGCAGCAGGAACATAAGGAGCAGCAGGAGCATAAGGAGCAGCAGGAACATAAGGAGCAGCAGGAACATATGGAGCAGCAGGAACGTAAGGAGCAGCAGGAGCATAAGGAGCAGCAGGAACATATGGAGCAGCAGGAACATAAGGAGCAGCAGTAGCATAAGGAGCAGCAGGAACATAAGGAGCAGCAGTAGCATAAAGAGCAGCAGGAACATAAGGAGCAGCAGGAACATATGGAGCAGCAGTAGCATAAGGAGCAGCAGGAACATAAGGAGCAGCAGGAACATAAGGAGCAGCAGTAGCATAAGGAGCAGCAGGAACATAAGGAGCAGTAGCATAAAGAGCAGCAGGAACATAAAGAGCAGCAGGAACATAAGGAGCAGCAGGAACATATGGAGCAGCAGGAGCAGAAGGAGCAGCAGAAGCAGCAGGAACATAAGGAGCAGCAGGAACATACGCAGCAGCAGGAACAGAAGGAGCAACAGAAGCAGCAGGAACATAAGGAGCAGCAGTAGCATAAGGAGCAGCAGGAACATACGGAGCAGAAGGAGCAGCATGAGCAGAAAGAGCAACAGGAACATAAAGAGCAGCAGGAGCATACGCAGCAGCAGGAGCAGAAAGAGCAACAGGAGCATAAGGAGCAGCAGGAGCAGAAAGAGCAACAGGAGCACAAGGAGCAGCAGGAACATACGCAGCAGCAGGAGCATAAGGAGCAGCAGGAACATAAGGAGCAGCAGGAACATATGGAGCAGCAGTAGCATAAGGAGCAGCAGGAACATAAGGAGCAGCAGTAGCATAAGGAGCAGCAGGAACATACGCAGCAACAGGAGCAGAAGGAGCAGCAGAAGCAGCAGAAGCAGCAGGAGCAGCAGTAGCATAAGGAGCAGCAGGAGCATAGGGAGCAGCAGGAACATAAGGAGCAGCAGTAGCATAAGGAGCAGCAGGAACATAAGGAGCAGCAGGAGCAGAAGGAGCAGCAGAAGCAGCAGGAACATAAGGAGCAGCAGTAGCATAAGGAGCAGCATGAGCATAGGGAGCAGCAGGAACATAAGGTGCAGCAGTAGCATAAGGAGCAGCAGGAACATAAGGAGCAGCAGGAACATACGCAGCAGCAGGAGCAGAAGGAGCAGCAGAAGCAGCAGGAACATAAGGAGCAGCAGTAGCATAAGGAGCAGCAGGAGCATAAGGAGCAGCAGGAACATATGGAGCAGCAGGAACATACGCAGCAGCAGGAGCAGAAGGAGCAGCAGAAGCAGCAGGAACATAAGGAGCAGCAGTAGCATAAGGAGCAGCAGGAACATATGGAGCAGCAGGAACATAAGGAGCAGCAGGAACATATGGAGAAGAAGGAGCAGCAGAAGCAGCAGGAACAAGGAGCAGCAGGAGCATAATATACAGAAAACCATTGTGAACATAGATACATGTTAATATATGTGTTAGTGGTATTTTAGTTTATGATAATACAAAGAAAAGAAAAAATAAATAAAAGAAATTCATAAAATGTCAACGTTAACTTTTATTTTCTTAACAATATTACCAAAGGCTCTTCTTTATTGTATAAAATGTGGTAGGAGTATCTGTGCGAAGTTTGGCTTTGATTGAGTGAAGTTAAGTATTTTTAATAATTATTTTAGTTCAGACATTTGGGTCAGATATTGATTATGGGTTCATATGACCACCTGAAAACATAACTAAAGCTCAGTTTTAGGGGTTCTGCATCCCATAGGCGGCGCTTGGTGTTCTTTAAACCTCGTCTCTCTCTGCCTTCAGTTTGCTTATCAGGAGCTGAAGAGAACAATAGAACTCCATCCGGGGAGAGGGATCCTCCTCTGTTGCTCTCCCTCAGGTTTCTTCCCCTTGTTTTTTAGTGGGAGTTTTTCCTGATCCGATGTGAGGTTCCGGGACAGGGATGTCGTATGTGTACAGATTGTAAAGCCCTCAGAGGCAAATCTGTATTTGTGATTTTGGGCTATACAAAATAAACTGAATTGAATTGAATTATTGTCTGGTGCTGGTTCTTTCTGCTGTTGGCTTGTTTTGTTGGGAACAATAGGCCCATATGTTCCCTTTTGTGTTCCATGTCTGTTAGAGTCCTCCAGTGGGAGAAGGTTTAGGACAAGGCAGGAGGGGCATGGAGGTTATTCATATCTATTACAACGTGTTATTACATCGACAGTCTTCACATTCGGAAGACGACTGTTTAATTAACTCTGATATGTTTTGATTATATCACAAGCATAATACTTCCACATCCAACATCCCACAGTTCCCAGAAGGTTTTCCTTCATACGACCAGTGAAACCTTAGAGAGCACTGTGGCATATCAAAATATATCAATATGTATGGTGTTTAATACTATTTCAGTAATTTGGGGTATTTATTTCAGTCATAAAATGTCTCTTTAACTTGAGGACACCTTCATCATCATAGATGTTCCTATTATGGCCTCTGAGATTCAGATTGCATTTATCACCAGCTGCTATTCTAATTATTAAAACATATTTACTAATAAAACACATTCACTAATGAAACACATTTACTAGTAAAACACATTTATTAATAAAACATATGTACTAATAAAACACATTCACTATAACACATATTTACTAATAAAGCACATTCACTAATAAAACACATTCACTAATAAAACATATTTACTAATAACACACATTTACTAATAAAACATATTTACTAATAAAACACATTTACTAATAAACACATATTTACTAATAAACACATTTACTAATAAACACATATTTAATAATAAACACATTTACTAATAACACACATTTACTAATAAAACATATTTACTAATAAAACACATTTACTAATAAACACATATTTACTAATAAAACACATTTACTAATAAACATATTCACTAATAACACACACTTACTAATAAAACATATTTACTAATAAAACACATTACTAATAACACATATTTACTAATAAAACACATTTACTAATAAACACATATTTACTAATAAAACACATTTACTAATAAACATATTCACTAATAACACACACTTACTAATAAAACATATTTACTAATAAAACACATTACTAATAACACATATTTACTAATAAAACACATTTACTAATAAACACATATTTACAAATAAAACACATTTACTAATAAACACATATTCACTAATAAAACACATTTACTAATAAACATATTCACTAATAAAACATATTTACTAATAAAACATGGAAAATTACAAAACTGAATTGAAATAACAGCACAAAAGAGTATTGACTGGTAAAAAACTAAAAATGTATATAAGTGTGTGTGTGTGTGTGTGTGTGTGTGTGTGTGTGTGTGTGTGTGTGTGTGTGTGTGTGTGTGTGTGTGCGTGAGTGTGTGTGTGTGTGTGTGTGTGCGTGAGTGTGTGTGTGTGTGTGAGTGTGTGTGTGTGTGAGTGAGTCTGAGTGTGTGCGTGTGCGTGTGTGCGTGTGTGTGTGTGTGTGTGTGTGCATGTGTGCATGTGTGCGTGTGAGTGTGTGCGTGTGTGCGTGTGCATGTGTGCGTGTGTGTGTGTGCGCATGTGTGCATGTGTGCGCGTGTGCGTGTGTGTGTGTGTGCATGTGTGCGTGTGTGCGTGTGTGAGTGTGAGTGTGTGCGTGTGTGCGTATGTGTGCGTGTGTGCGTATGTGTGCGTGTGTGTGTGTGTGCGTGTGTGAGTGTGAGTGTGTGCGTGTGTGCGTATGTGTGCGTGCCAGTAGCAACACTACGACATCGACAGCTCTTTTAACAGCAGAACTATTGAAGGGCTTGTGGGTCAGTCTGCTCCATGAGACACTTCAAGGTTCCAGATGTTCTTTTAGCTTTCAACAGGTCACAGAAATAAAATAATAGAATGACTTCCGGCCTTTAGGGTTTTACATTCTGAATGTTTTGAAAGTGAAATTAATCAAATGACCATGAGATGTGAAATGTCTATAATGTGTATTATTTGTATAACGTATAATATCTTAATGTTTCCTAGCAACACTGTCACATTAGTGATCAGAGCATTACAGCCTATTGTCGTCCATTTAACAAAGAAATTTAATAATTACTGATTCATAGTTTCTTTGAATTCACAATACTGATGAAGTATCTCTAGAGGAGTGATGTGTCACTCTCCCTGTGTGTTGTCAGAGTGTGAAAGCTTTAGACAAACATGGAATCCAAGAGAGTTCTATGTTAGGGAACCTAGACTGAATTTAAACAATGGGATACACCCTCTCATCACAGGCCTGTGACAGTCACATGAACCAGAGCTTTGTTTTCATCACAGTATTTCATTCCTAACTTGATGTCGGACTTTTAAAACAGAAAGAAAAGAAGATGAAAGTGTGTAAAGTGAAGCGAGTGAGGTCTAACCGAGTGAAGCTGAAATGTGCCTCCTGTCTTCCTGCAGATCACCTACAAGGCGCTGAGCTCGCTGGACCCCAGCGCCGACCTCACAACCCAGAGGGGCCGGGTGTTCAAGCTGAGGAACGAGACCCACCACCTGTTCGGGGGCCTCCACCCAGGCACCATCTACTTCTTCACCATCAAAGCCTCCACCAACAAGGGCTTCGGCCCGCCCATCACCACCCGCATCTCCACCAAGATAGCAGGTCCACATCCCTCCTTTATGCAGGGTTTGATCATGTGACATGTGTTTGAAAGGAGGGACTTAAGATGAGGTTAAAGGAGGGGCTTATTATGAGGATAAAGGAGGGGCTTAATATAAGGATAAAGGAGGGGCTTAATATAAGCCATCTGCCTCCTTCTCTGTCTCACCCTTTCTGTCTCACTTTCTTTGTCTCACCATCTCTGTCTCACCCTCTCGGTCCCAATCTCTATGTCTCACTCTCTCTGTCTCACTCTCTTTCTGGCTCACCCTCTCAGCCTCACTCTCTCTCATCCTCTCTGTCTCACCTTCACAGTCTCACCCTATCTATCTCACTGTCTTTGCCTCATTCCCTCTGTCTCTCCTTCTATGTCTCATTATCTCTATCTCACCATCTTTCTCACTCACTGTCTCACCCTCTCTCAATCACTCTGTCTCACTCTCTGTCTCACCCTCTCTCTCACTCTCTGGCTCACCCACTTTCAGTCTAACCCTCTCTTTCTCACTCTCTCTGTCTCACCCTCTCTGTCTCACTGTCTCTGTCTCACCTTCTATGTCTCACCCTCTCTGTCTCACCCTGTCTTCTGTCTCTTCATTTAAATCGTTAAATCGTTTTACATTTTAAACAGGTCACCCCTGAGTTAATTATTCTCATGACAGCATTGCTGGGTGTCACATGACTAAACCCACGTGTCATTTGAAGCATTCACTCTCTCACATTCAGTGCTGGAGGCTTCTCCTCTGATAACTCTGTGTATAAACCCAAAAGAGTCCTGATTGCATTGCGGAGGACTGAATGTGTCCTCAGCGTCCTACACCCCCCCCCCCCCCCCCCCCACACACACACACACACACACACACACACACACCTGAGATGTTTCCCTCCAAATGTCACGCCGTCCCCAATCTTCATTATCTCATTCGGCGGCTGACGGATGAAGAGATTCAATTAAAGGGTGCAGACGGACAGAGATGGATGTCCGTGGGAGGAGGGGAGATGCTGCACCTTCAGCATGAAGGCAGGAGGAATGGGAAATTAAGTCTTGAGCATGCATATATTTTTTTTTTGCTTTTAAAGTCCCGAGATAAGATCATTGCTACGATCCTATCATATCAAATCCAAATAACCAGAAGCTCCAAATAGGATTGTTGTTTTGTTTTTAAATATGTACCTTATTGTTAATAGTTTAACATGTAGATGTGACTCAGTCCTTTCTTTATTTCAACCCAAAGATGAAAGTAAACCCACCTGAAAACACATGTTGTCTCTCAGAGCCTCGTAGTGACATCACTCATTGTGGATCCTGATGATGTCTGATGACATTAATGATTATTAATGATTATTAATGATCTTAGAAGTCACTTATTGACTTACGTATTTTCTGAATTATGCTCTATGTTCACCAGCCCCGATGATGCCGGAGTACGAGTCTGAGGCTCCACTGAACGAGACAGAGACCACCATCACTATCCTGCTAAAGCCTGCCTACTCACGAGGAGCACCAATCAGGTACCTTCTCACCTGGCTCTGAGCTTTTTAGCTTTCATGTAACTTTCTGTTTTCTACTTCTGTCCCTTCTGTTATTTCTCCTCTCCTCATCTACTCCCTCCTGAATCCTGAATGTACTGTATGTATCCATCATGTATCCATCATGTATCCATCATGTATCCATCATGAATCCATCATGTATCCATCATGAATCCATCATGTATCCATCATGTATCCATCATGTATCTATCATGTATCTATCATATATCCATCATGTATCCATCATGTATCCATCATGAATCCATCATGAATCTATCATATATCCATCATGTATCCATCATGTATCCATCATGAATCCATCATGTATCTATAATGTATCTATAATGTATCCATCATGTATCCATCATGTATCCATCATGTATCCATCATGTATCCATCATGAATCCATCATGTATCTATAATGTATCCATCATGTATCCATCATGTATCCATCATGTATCCATCATGTATCTATAATGTATCCATCATGTATCCATCATGTATCCATCATGTATCTATAATGTATCCATCATGTATCCATCATGTATCCATCATGTATCTATAATGTATCCATTATGTATCCATCATGTATCCATCATGTATCCATCATGAATCCATCATGTATCTATAATGTATCCATCATGTATCCATCATGTATCCATCATGTATCTATAATGTATCAATCATGTATCCATCATGTATCCATCGTGTATCTATAATGTATCCATCATGAAGGTTTGAGCAGGAGTTGTGTTGTTTTGTTGTGTCTTTATTAGAGTTAACATTAGAGCTGAGATTAAGAATATTGACTGGAATGATTCATACACATGAACACACAGCATGAACACATACACTCACATAGAGGAAGGTCTTACTCAGGTATAAAACTAGAACACACACACCACACACACACGCACACACACATGCACACGCACACACACACACATCTTCCTCTGCTTCATCCCTCGAGCAGCTCAGAGAGACGTTAGTTTGAAAAGGATATTTCTCCAGAAAGCCAGAAACAGCAGAGAGAGAATCATCTTCGGTCATCAGCAATTATCTTTTATGAAAGCTGACAAACGGGAACGAGATAATCGACCGGCTTCACAGAAACATACCTTTCCCTAATTGCGTATAATTGTGAAGTGAGTTCTCGGCGTGGAAGACGAAGGTAATTGCAGAGGGCCGCTGTGTTTATCCAGACCGCACGCACGCACGCACGGCGTGTGTGACTTTAGTGCTGAGTCAGCTCAAGAGAAATCTGCTTTTTGAGGGAGCTACATGAAGTCTGAAACTGTTTTTAAAGATATCTTCCAGTTTTCCTCGGCTGCTTCCATTGATTAATATTGAAGTTGTCGTGTTGTATTCAGATCAGTAGTGCAAACAGAGACTTGATGTCTCCTCAACCGACTGCAGTCTGACTCCAGTCCAAGCTGCACTGTTCTGAAGCACAGAAGTGTGAATGTGTGTATTGGTGTGTTTGCAGCTCCTACCAGCTCGTTGTCAAGGAGGAGCGTAAGTCCAAGACCCGGCGCGCTGCCCCTGAAGCCCCCGAGTGTTTCTCCGCCCCCGTGAGCTTCCGTAATGCCTCCGTGCTGGACTCCTCCTACTACATGGCTGCTGACCTGCCCCCCTCCAGCCTCAGCGGGGTGCAGCCCTTCACTGTGGGAGACAACAAAAGCTATGGAGGCTTCTGGAACCCTCCGCTGTCGCCGGCCAAGAGCTACAGCATCTACTACCAGGCCATGAGCAGAGCCAATGGGGTGAGTCTCAACACTCCGTCCTCTCTCCTCCATCACACACAGCTAACCCAAACCCACATGGGCCACAGCTAACCCTAACCCAAACCCACATGGGTCACAGCTAACCCTAACCCAAACCCACATGGGCCACAGCTAACCCTAACCCAAACCCACATGGGCCACAGCTAGCCCAAACCCACATGGGCCACAGCTAACCCTAACCCAAACCCACATGGGCCACAGCTAACCCTAACCCAAATCCACATGGGCCACAGCTAACCCTAACCCAAACTCACATGGGCCACAGCTAACCCAAACCCACATGGGCCACAGCTAACCCTAACCCAAACTCACATGGGCCACAGCTAACCCTAACCCTACATGGGCCACAGCTAACCCCAACCCAAACCCACATGGGCCACAGCTAACCCCAACCCAAACCCACATGGGCCACAGCTAACCCTAACCCAAACCCACATGGGAACACAGCTAACCCTAACCCACATGGGTCACAGCTAACCCTAACCCACATGGGCACACAGCTAACCCTAATCCTAACCCACATGGCACACAGCTAACCTTAACCCACATGGGCACACAGCTAACCCTAACCTTAACCCACATGGGTCACAGCTAACCCTAACCCACATGGGCACACAGCTAACCCTAACCCACATGGGCCACAGCTAACCCTAACCCATATGGGCACACAGCTAACCCTAACCCAGCTAACCCTAACCACATGGGCACACAGCTAACCCTAATCCTAACCCACATGGCACACAGCTAACCTTAATCCACATGGGCACACAGCTAACCCTAACCTTAACCCACATGGGTCACAGCTAACCCTAACCCACATGGGCCACAGCTAACCCTAACCCATATGGGCACACAGCTAACCCTAACCCAGCTAACCCTAACCCTAAATGGGCCACAGCTAACCCTAATCCTAACCCACATGGCACACAGCTAACCTTAACCCACATGGGCACACAGCTAACCCTAACCTTACATGGGCCACAGCTAACCCTAACCCAAACCCACATGGACCACAGCTAACCCTAACCCACATGGGCACACAGCTAACCCTAACCCACATGGGCCACAGCTAACCCTAACCCATATGGGCACACAGCTAACCCTAACCCAGCTAACCCTAACCACATGGGCACACAGCTAACCCTAATCCTAACCCACATGGCACACAGCTAACCTTAACCCACATGGGCACACAGCTAACCCTAACCCACATGGGCCACAGCTAACCCTAACCCTACATGGGCCACAGCTAACCCTAACCCTACATGGGCCACAGATAACCCTAACCCTACATGGGCCACAGCTAACCCTAACCCACATGGGCACACAGCTAACCCTAACCCTAAATGGGCCACAGCTAACCCTAACCCAAATGGACCACAGCTAACCCTAACCCACATGGGCACACAGCTAACCCTAACCCACATGGGCCACAGCTAACCCTAACCCATATGGGCACACAGCTAACCCTAACCCAGCAAACCCTAACCACATGGGCACACAGCTAACCTTAACCCACATGGGCACACAGCTAACCCTAACCTTAACCAACATGGGTCACAGCTAACCCTAACCCACATGGGCACACAGCTAACCCTAACCCACATGGGCCACAGCTAACCCTAACCCATATGGGCACACAGCTAACCCTAACCCAGCTAACCCTAACCACATGGGCACACAGCTAACCCTAATCCTAACCCACATGGCACACAGCTAACCTTAACCCACATGGGAACACAGCTAACCCTAACCCACATGTGCCACAGCTAACCCTAACCCATATGGGCACACAGCTAACCCTAACCCAGCTAACCCTAACCACATGGGCACACAGCTAACCCTAACCCTAACCCACATGGCACACAGCTAACCTTAACCCACATGGGCACACAGCTAACCCTAACCTTACATGGGCCACAGCTAACCCTAACCCAAACCCACATGGACCACAGCTAACCCTAACCCACATGGGCACACAGCTAACCCTAACCTTAACCCACATGGGTCACAGCTAACCCTAACCCACATGGGCACACAGCTAACCCTAACCCACATGGGCCACAGCTAACTCTAACCCATATGGGCACACAGCTAACCCTAACCCAGCTAACCCTAACCACATGGGCACACAGCTAACCCTAATCCTAACCCACATGGCACACAGCTAACCTTAACCCACATGGGCACACAGCTAACCCTAATCCTAACCCACATGGCACACAGCTAACCCTAACCCACATGGGCACACAGCTAACCTTAACCCACATGGGCACACAGCTAACCCACATGGGTCCACAGCTAACCCTAACCTTAATCCAAATCCATGTGGGCATAGAGCTAACCCAAACCTTATTCATATAGGAGCTTAAAAAACAATATTAAACCAATATGAAACATAAAAAAACTAAAACTGAAACTAAAACAAAATAATTTCGTAACTTGAATTTTTAAATGTCCAGAAAACTAAAACCCTGTGAGGGTTTCCACTGATTTAACCACGGTAACTCGGTTGTGCTGATGCCGAGATGTAAAATAACACACACACACACACACACAACCAAAATTCCTCTCAGACTCTAAATCCAGTCACATAATAGTTTATTTGATTGGATCTCAGTCAATCCAATCAGTGTGTGGTTTGGAATGGGGGGGGGGGGGGGGGGTCCTGAAGTTCAGCCAATAGATATCATTCAACCATCCCATTCAGGCTTCCTTTCACCCCTCCATGTCTCCTTTTCAAGCTTCCTTTCACCCCTCTGTGTCTCCTTTTCAGGCTTCCTTTCACCCCTCCATGTCTCCTTTTCAAGCTTCTTTTCACCCCTCTGTGTCTCCTTTTCAAGCTTCCTTTCACCCCTCTGTGTCCCCTTTTCAAGCTTCCTTTCACCCCTCTGTGTCTCCTTTTCATGCTTCCTTTCACCCTGCCACATCTCCTTTTCACACGTTTTTCACCTTCAAACCTTTTTTCTACTTCTCTGTTTTATTACCTTGTCTTTTTTCACTTGTCACAAACCTCCCCCCCCCCCCCCCCACACCCTCTGGGGTGACATCGGTTTAATGCCAGTCTCTCATCTCCCATCATTGTGCCAATTAGTCGACGCTCTGCACATTAAAAGTACTCACCAACGGCAATCTTGATTTCTCCCTTGATGTCACACACACACACACACACACACACACACACACACACACACACACACACACACAGTGATGGGGGACTGAGGGATGGGGAGTGATGGAGAGAAGGGAATAAAAGTCTAAAACAAGAGAAGGAGAGATGAAAGAAGATAGAAGCCTGGAGGCCAAGATGGAGGCTGGCAGGGAAGAAGAGAGAGAAGGATCCAAGAAAGAAAAGAGAGGAATCCAAGAGAGGAAAGAGTGGAAAGAGAGGAATCCAAGAAAGGAAAGAGTGGAAAGAGAGGAATCCAAGAAAGGAAAGAGAGGAATCCAAAAAAGGAAAGAGAGGAAAGAGAGGAATCCAAGAAAGGAAAGAGAGGAATCCAAGAAAGTAAAGGAAAAAGAGAAATCCAAAAAAGGAAAGAGAGGAATCCAAGAAAGTAAAGGAAAAAGAGAAATCCAAAAAAGGAAAGAGAGGAATCCAAGAAAGGAAAGAGAGGAATCCAAGAAAGTAAAGGAAAAAGAGGAATCCAAGAAAGGAAAGAGTGGAAGGAGAGGAATCCAAGAGAGGAAAGAGAGGAAAAAGAGAAATCCAAAAAAGGAAAGAGAGGAATCTAAGAATGGAAAGAGTGGAAAGAGAGGAATCCAAGAGTGGAAAGAGGGGAATCCAAGAAAGGAAAGAGTGGAAAGAGAGGAATCCAAGAGAGGAAAGAGAGGAATCCAAGAAAGGAAAGAGTGGAAAGAGAGGAATCCAAGAAAGGAAAGAGTGGAAAGAGAGGAATCCAAGACTGGAAAGAGAGGAATCCAAGACTGGAAAGAGAGGAATCCAAGACTGGAAAGAGGGGAAAGAGAGGAATCCAAGAGAGGAAAGAGAGGAATCCAAAAAGGAAAGAGTGGAAAGAGAGGAATCCAAGACTGGAAAGAGAGGAATCCAAGACTGGAAAGAGGGGAATCCAAGAGTGGAAAGATGAAAGAGAGGAATCCAAGAGTGGAAAGATGAAAGAGAGGAATCCAAGAGTGGAAAGAGGAAAGAGAGGAATCCAATGAATGGAAAGAGAGTAAACCAGGGACAATCTGGTCCATGGTTCAAATCCTCTAAAAGACAAAACAGGTTGTTTGGAAAGTCAGGGGAAGTCTGGAGAGGAGTGAGATTCATACGACAGGATGTGTACAGATTGTAAAGCCCTGTATTTGTGATTTTGGGCTATACCAAATAAACTGAATTGAAATTAATTGAAATTTCCAGTGTGGAAGGATTCATTGACCTTCACCTCATCCGACACCTCGGGATGAACCCCGAGCCCAGAACCTCCTGGCTGGATTCATGAGAGAATGCAACAAGGAAAGGAAGGAGGGAGGAGAGACACCAGAGGGCAAATGGGACAGATGAGGAAAGGAAGGAAGGAGGGAGGAGAGACACCAGAGGGCAAATGGGACAGATGAGGAAAGGAAGGAAGGAGGGAGGAGAGACACCAGAGGGCAAAGGGGACAGATGAGGAAAGGAAGGAAGGAGGGAGGAGAGACACCAGAGGGCAAAGGGGACAGATGAGGAAAGGAAGGGGGAGGAGAGACTTCTTATCTATCTATCTATCTATCTATCTATCTATCTATCTATCTATCTATCTATCTATCTATCTATCTATCTATGTGATATTTATACAATTCTTCATTCATGTGTTCACTAACTCTCACAATTATGTATAATTATATTAAGTTTTAAGATAAACGGTGCGTTGACTCTGACATTCATAAACGTCTTCTTCTCTTTCTTCTTCTCCTCCTTCTCCTTCTCCTCCTTCTTCTCCTCCTCCTTCTCCTCCTCCATCTTCTCCTTCTCATTGTTGTTGTTCTTCTTCTTCTCCTCCTTCTTCTCCTTCTTCTCATCTTTCTCCTCCTCCTTCTTCTCCTTCTTCTTCTCCTTCTCCTCCTATTTCTCCTTCTCCTCCTCCTTCTACTTCTCCTTATTCTTCTTCTCCTCCTTCTTCTCCTCCTTCTCCTTCTCCTCATCCTTCTTCTTCTTCTCTGTCTCTTTCTCCTTCTCTCCTCAGGAAACCAAAATCAACTGTGTCCGCCTGGCGAACAAAGGTATGAGCACCTGTCACCCGTATCGTCTTAACTATGTTGGCCCCTAGAATAGTGTCACACACACACACACACACACACACACACACACACACACACACACACACACACACACACACACACACACTCACTCACTTACTCTCTCACGCACACACACACACACACACACACACACACTCACTTACTCTCTCACGCACGCACACACTCACTCACTCACTCACTCACTCACTCACTCACTCACTCACTCACTCACTCACACACACTCTCTCACGCACACACACACACACACACACTCACTCACTCACTCACTCACACTCACTCACTCACTCACTCACTCACTCACTCTCACACACACACACACACACACACACACACACACACACACACACACACACACACACACACTCACTCACTCACTCACTCACTCACTCACTCACTCTCTCACGCACACACTCACACACTCACACACACACACAAATCCTAGCTATCTACACATCCTCTCCATGCTCTCCAGCATGACTCCTCTGCATTGCTTTCATTTTTTCTGTTCTATCTCTCTCTCTGTCTCTGTCGCTCTCTCTTTGTCTCGCTCTCTGTCTTTGTCTCTCTCTGTCTCTCCCTCCCGCTCTCCTCCTCTCCCTCCCTCTCTCTCTCTCTCCCTCTCTCCCCCATCTCCCTCCCTCTCTCTCCCTCCCCTTCACTGCCTCCCTCTCTCCCTCCCTCGCTCTCTCTATCATTCCCCCGTTCCCTCTCTCCCTTCCTCTCTCTCTCTCGCTCGCTCCCTCCCTCTTGCCCTCCCTCCCTCTCTCTCTCTCTCCCTGCCCCCTCCCTCCCTCCCTCCCTGCATCCTCGTTGCCCCTGAGCATATGAAGTGGAGCATCATGGCCGTTACAGGCTGATTGACGGCCTTCACCAAGCTGGATGGAGGCTGAAGAGTTAGAAAGCATTTCATCCTCTTCCTCACCTTTCTCCCTCCCACACCTCCCTCCTTTATTTGCTGCTCATCTCCAGCAAATACTCCCATTTGTGTGCAAGCCGATGCGCTTTGAAAGCTTTTCAGCTTGCTATTGATTTTCCTCACCTCATATCTTTTTTCTATTTTCATTATTTCATCTGCATCAAACATTTTACCATTTCGCTCTGTGTTCTCTGACTCTTTCGCTCCTGTATTGTTTCTCATCTGCATCAGGCATTTATTGCTCATTTGTGCACATGTCTTTCTGTCAGTTTGTTTCTTACTCTATCCCCTCTATGCAGGCTGTTTTCTGAGTGTTGGGGGTGAAGGACGACAGTATTTTTCTCATCTTTGTGTCTGTATGTGTTTTGGGAAGAGACATGCTTTTAACTTTGTGGCTGTCCTTCATATGACAAACAATGACTTATATGTATATGTATATCTAGTAATGCTAGCATCAGTCATAGGTAGAGAAAACAGACTGAGCTAAGGAACCAATGTTTAGTAATGCTAGCATCAGTCATTAGTAGAGAAAACAGACTGAGCTAAGGAACCAATGTTTAGTAATGCTAGCATCAGTCTTTAGTAGAGAAAACAGACTGAGCTAAGGAACCAATGTTTAGTAATGCTAGCATCAGTCATAGGTAGAGAAAACAGACTGAGTTAAGGAACCAATGTTTAGTAATGCTAGCATCAGTCATAGGTAGAGGAAACAGACTGAGCTAAGGAACCAATGTTTAGTAATGCTAGCATCAGTCATAGGTAGAGAAAACAGACTGAGTTAAGGAACCAATGTTTAGTAATGCTAGCATCAGTCATTAGTAGAGAAAACAGACTGAGTTAAGGAACCAATGTTTAGTAATGCTAGCATCAGTCATTAGTAGAGAAAACAGACTGAGCTAAGGAACCAATGTTTAGTAATGCTAGCATCAGTCATTAGTAGAGAAAACAGACTGAGCTAAGGAACCAATGTTTAGTAATGCTAGCATCAGTCTTTAGTAGAGAAAACAGACTGAGCTAAGGAACCAATGTTTAGTAATGCTAGCATCAGTCATAGGTAGAGAAAACAGACTGAGTTAAGGAACCAATGTTTAGTAATGCTAGCATCAGTCATAGGTAGAGAAAACAGACTGAGTTAAGGAACCAATGTTTAGTAATGCTAGCATCAGTCATTAGTAAAGAAAACAGACTGAGCTAAGGAACCAATGTTTAGTAATGCTAGCATCAGTCATAGGTAGAGAAAACAGACTGAGTTAAGGAACCAATGTTTAGTAATGCTAGCATTAGTCATAGGTAGAGAAAACAGACTGAGCTAAGGAACCAATGTTTAGTAATGTTAGCATCAGTCATAGGTAGAGAAAACAGACTGAGTTAAGGAACCAATGTTTAGTAATGCTAGCATCAGTCATAGGTAGAGAAAACAGACTGAGCTAAGGAACCAATGTTTAGTAATGCTAGCATCAGTCATAGGTAGAGAAAACAGACTGAGCTAAGGAACCAATGTTTAGTAATGCTAGCATCAGTCATAGGTAGAGAAAACAGACTGAGTTAAGGAACCAATGTTTAGTAATGCTAGCATCAGTCATTAGTAGAGAAAACAGACTGAGCTAAGGAACCAATGTTTAGTAATGCTAGCATCAGTCATTAGTAGAGAAAACAGACTGAGCTAAGGAACCAATGTTTAGTAATGCTAGCATCAGTCATTAGTAGAGAAAACAGACTGAGCTAAGGAACCAATGTTTAGTAATGCTAGCATCAGTCATAGGTAGAGAAAACAGACTGAGCTAAGGAACCAATGTTTAGTAATGCTAGCATCAGTCATTAGTAGAGAAAACAGACTGAGCTAAGGAACCAATGTTTAGTAATGCTAGCATCAGTCATAGGTAGAGAAAACAGACTGAGTTAAGGAACCAATGTTTAGTAATGCTAGCATCAGTCATTAGTAGAGAAAACAGACTGAGCTAAGGAACCAATGTTTAGTAATGCTAGCATCAGTCATAGGTAGAGAAAACAGACTGAGTTAAGGAACCAATGTTTAGTAATGCTAGCATCAGTCATTATAGAAAAGAGACTGAGCTAAACACCATTCACCATTGAGATCAAACATTCCTTTCCCGGCTGGTTTCCACCCTGTGAGCATCCGACCTGAAGCTGTAGTTTATACAGCCTACTGTTATGATTATTATTATATTACTACCTAAAGAGAACACTAGACTAGTGTTCAGCTTCATCATCGGTTCTGGTGTCTGGGGAACAGAGAACCCAGATGACAGATCAGGTCTTAGTTCATACTTCTTTTTTCTTTCAACCGTCTTCCTTTTCTCTTCCATTTCCTCCTCGGTTTATTGGATTAACCAGACTCAGCAGTTAACCCCCTCACCACACTTGCATCAACTGACAGCAGCACATGCTGACAACAGGCCACATCCCAGTCCACATCCCAGTCCACATCCCAGTCCACATCCCAGTCCACAACCCAGTCCACATCCCAGTCCACAACCCAGTCCACATCCCAATCCACAACCCAGTCCACATCCCGGTCTACACCACCGCACTGGTCTTAATGTGACACTTTGATCTTTCTCCACTGCAACTTCTCTCCTCTAAGACATATTGTTGAAAAAGTCTAAACTTGATGAAATGGATAAAGAAAGATATTTGTCTTCTTTTCTTAGACTCTTTTCTTCTTCCTCTTCTCTTTTTGTTGTTGTTTGTTTGGTCTCCTCCCTCTCTTCCTCATGCTTTCCGGTGGGACATGGGGCCCTTGGCCTTAGTGGTGATAGGTAGGGGACAGATAACAACGCCGTACATTGTAGTCATCCCAAGCGAAGGTGATTATTGCTTCATAGGCCGAATATGCCATTCCCTATGTTCTATTTTTTCATCCCAGTACAACCATAAAAACAATGCACTGTTTATTTTTGGTTGTGTGTGTCGTGTGTCGCCCCAACCACCCCCCTCTCCTCCTTTTGTTTCTGGACTTTTCTGGTTTTTGTTTTTTGTCATCGCCATCTTACTGCATCTGTTGCATGTCTGCTCTGCTTCCTGTGTTGGAACCTCTTCTTTCTCCGTCCTGCTCACATGCACACACATGCACGCACATGCACTCACAACTCACATGCACTCAGATGCATATATATATAAAAATATATCTTTCTTGCGAAGGAGAAACTGAAAATGAATCATAAAGGAAAGGAGCTGAATTATTCTCCGGATCTTTGTTGCTCAGCATGGTTCATTCTGTTTGATCCTTTCATTGAGTGATTTGACGTAAATACAAATATATGGAGGGTGAGGATGATAGTTCCCTTTGAATTTAAATCAAATTGCAGCATATTTTAATTACTTTCAGGTGTCTTTTAGAAAACAATTGAATTCATATTTTTTGAAAGCGCGATACAGTAAAAAATTATTTTGCACTTTTTCCATCCAACATGGAAATAAGGAGGCAGGAGGCAGCTCCTGACCACGATCCATGGAAACTTGAGGAGAGGAAGCACAGAGGCTCCCGGGAAGAAGTAGAGTTTTTAATGTGCATTGAAGAGACATTAATTAATTCAGAAGGATATACAGGAGAATAGGAGAGAGGAGCTCAGTGTATTCTAAGATGTCCCCCAGCAGTATAGGCCTATAGCAGCATATCTAAGTCTGGACCAGGGACCCAGGTACAGACGTTTTCACATTGTTACATATACACAATGTAGATACATATACACAGAGAGATACCCAAATATACCCAAATATTGAGAATCAAAGGCACGCGCGCATGTGCGCACAGAGTGCTGCGGCAGCATAGTTCAGATTAGTAATCCTGTTAGACACACTCAGTCATGCTCACGCTAATCCAGAGAGGAAGCAGCCTGCTGACAAACAATGGCTGAAAACTTAACCTTCACATCAACCCTGATACACACTCACACACACAATCACTCGCACACTCACACTCACTCAATCATTACATTTCATTTCATTTAGCTAAGGCTTTTATCCGAAGCAATTTACATGCTATACAGTAGACCGTAGACACAGCAACGGTGAGCAATGAGGGTTAACCCTCTGGACCCTGAGGTAATTTTCTCGATTTTACATAATTTCTTAAATTCACCTTTTATAGGCACTTGCATATAAGATACATACCCATGTTTTACAAAAATAATTTGCAAGACAATCTCAGCTCTCTATATAATGAGCCACCATTGTCATAAGGCAAAAGTGTAAAGAGAAAATATGACTCTAAAGCTGAAAAACATTAGAAATTCTTCATATCTCTTGTGAAAACATAACTTTAAATCAGGTGGCCGAACGGTTTTAGTATTTCAAAGTCCACCGTGATATAGTTACGATCGCTTGGTGCCGTCGAATGGACAATAACAAAGAAAGCTCTGACGTCCTCGTCGCTGCTTCCCCAAATCACCAAAAGTGCTTCCTCCTTGTTGAACTGCTTCGACGGCGGCATGATCTTGTTTCTCTCTAACTGAAAACTGTAGCGTGTTTATAAATATATGCCTCAGGTGTGTAGTCCTTTGAGATTTCCTGAGTGTTCATTGGTTAGTTTATTTCACAAAATGTTGACGGACACAAGATTCAACAAATCACGGTGAAGGATTTTGCACCGCGTCATATGACACGCCAATGTCCCTATCTCCTTGTCTGAATCATGTAAGGTAGCGGAAGCAGTAAGTCAATCCATATTTGTTGGATGTATTATCGCGAAGACATGAATATTTAAAAAACTTAAACATGATCAAAACGCAGATCCGCGTCTGACGGGTCGTAAGTATTAAGTCACGATTTGATATTATCTCGATAGTCAAGTCATGATACAATATTATCACGATATTATCACGATACTTAAGTCACGATACGGTATTAACACTATACTTAAGTCACGATACGGTATTAACTAGGGATGCAACGATACCACTTTTTACAAACCGATACGAGTACGAGTATTTTTATTTGTGTACTTGCCGATACCGAGTACCGATGTCGATGCCGATACCGAGTACCGATACCGATACTTCTTAGATTTTGTCTCCTTGAAAGTGCAATTAATTTGGAGGCAGATTTTATTTTATCCTCTGCAGATTATGTCAAGCCTATAGTACAAAATTAACAGAAGGCTATCCCAAGCTTTAAACTTCTTGTGGAAGTCCCTCTAATGTCGGACCATCAAACGCCCCCGTGCCCGGGTTCATAATGTAAGCGATAATATTAGGGATCGAGCAATTATATAGGAAGCTGTGTTCCAAGTTATGTTTCCGGTGCTTTTATTGTGGAGGGAGAAACAGAAAGGAAAAGAGGAGTGGAATTGTGGGATATACGTGTGTGAAGGAGATAAAAAAGTGGTTCAAGTTACCCTGCAGCGTGTTTTCATTTTATTAGAATTACAAATATAGACACACAACAGACACTCGGCTACAATAATATAATCCGTAGCCGCACAACAGCGTCTGAATGAGGCCGCTGCCAGCGCTACTTCTGGTGGACCAGCAACAGTTTGATTCACACCGGCAGGACGGCAGTCATTTTTTACTGTGTGAACGCGACGCACATTACTCTACACACCTTGCTGCAAGAGCCGCAAGAGAGCGACGAAAGAGCCGTATGCGGCTCTGGATCACGGATTGCCGACCCCTGCCCTAGACGTTGAAGTCAGGTAGGACAACAAATCTTTTCTCCACAAAGCGCGACCAGTTTGTTGTAGTGAAATACTGTTGAGTGGTATCGGTTCTTGGTATCGGCAATTAAAAAACGAATACGAGTACGAGTATTTTAACGCAGTATCGGCCCCGATACCGATACCGGTATCGGTGCATCCCTAGTATTAACACTATACTTAAGTCACAATACGATATTATCACAACACTGCGATATATTGAATATTGCGATATATTGAATATGAGGGCAGAGGCGGCAGAGAAATGTGTCAGCAGGTTATGCACGACGGACCAAGGTTCTCGTGTGACAGACAGGCTGGACAGCCGTTAAACGGCTGCCTCCGCTTGTGTCTGTTGAGCAAAACGTGTTTTGAGCGCATTGAAAATGTTGTTTTTAAGAAGCTAAATGCCAACAAATATGACTGAAGCGGAATATTCTGTTCAATAAAAACATGTTTGTTTGACCCAGTGGTGGTCCGTCAGGGCCAGCTAAGCCTTCTCTGCTGTCCTAAAGAGAAGCACACAGTTATAGATATTTTAAAATTCAATTGTTTTTCACAAACACACTACATTATTATTAAAGTATTATAATTATTTGTCCCTATTACATTACAATTTAATTTAGCTGATGCTTTAATCCAAAGTGACTTACAATAAGTGCATTCAACCATGAGTACAAACTCAGAACAACAAGAATCAAGAAAGTACAATTCCTTCAATAAAGTTAAACTACAAAGTGCTATCAGTAAAAGACATTTAAGTGCTGCTAAAGTACTACTGCGGTGCTACTTTCCTTATTCAAGATATAGTCAGAAAAGATATGTTTTTAGTTTGCGATGGAAGATGTAGAGACTTCCTGCTGTCCTGATGTCACTGGGGAGGGCGCGGAGGAGCGGAGTAGTGTGGGTGAATTTCAGGAGGTTAAAGACCAGTCAAGCTGCTAGGCAAGGCAAGGCAAGTTTATTTGTATAGCACATTTCAACACAAGGCGATTCAAAGTGCTTCACATACAACCATTAAAAGCATAAAAACACAATCCAAAATAAAAGATTTAAAAACAATTAAGAACATTCATTAAAACAATAAAAAACAGTTAAAAAGGCTGCATTCTGGATGAGCTGCAAAGGTCGGATGGCACCAGCAGGTAGACCCGCCAGGAGGGAGTTACAGTAGTCTAGGCGCGAGATGATCAAAGCCTGGACGAGAACCTGTGCCGCCTTCTGGGTGAGAAGTGGACGTATTCTCCTGATGTTGTGCAGCATGAATCTGCAGGAACGAGTTGTTGCGGTAGTGTTGGCAGTCAGGGAGAGTTGACTGTCCAGGGTCACACCGAGGTTCCTGGCAGTCGGGGTCGGGGCCAAGACTGAGTTGTTGAAAGTAATCGTCAGGTTGTGAGTGGGAGAGACTTTTCCTGGAAGGAAAAGTAGTTCCGTCTTGTCAGGGTTAATTTTCAGGTGGTGTGTGGACATCCATTGAGAAATGTCAGTCAGACAGGCCGAGATTCGTGCTGCTACCTGTGTTTCCGATTGGGGAAACGAGAGGATGAGTTGGGTGTCATCAGCATAGCTATGGTAGGAAAAGCCATGTGAGCGAATGACAGAGCCAAGAGAGTTGGTGTACAGGGAGAAGAGGAGAGGACTCAGGACGGAGCCTTGAGGGACCCCAGTAGTGAGAGGACCCAGGACGGAGCCTTGAGGGACCCCAGTAGTGAGAGGACAAGGCTCAGACACAGATCCTCTCCAGGTTACCCGGTAGGTGCGATCGCTGAGGTAGGATGAGAGGAGGGAGAGCGCAGTGCCTGAGATACCCAGGTCCTGGAGGGAGGAGATGAGTATCTGGTGGTTCACTGTGTCAAAGGCAGCAGAAAGGTCCAGAAGGATAAGGACAGAGGAGAGAGAGGCTTCTCTCGCAGTGTGAAGCTGCTCTGAGACAGCAAGGAGGGCAGTCTCTGTTGAGTGGCCTGCCTTGAATCCAGACTGGTGAGGGTCCAGAAGGTTGTTCTGATGGAGGAAGGAGGAGACTTGATTGAAGATAGCTCGCTCCAGGGTTTTGGAAAGAAAGGGAAGGAGAGAGACAGGTCTGTAGTTGTTGACTTCTGACGGGTTGAGAGTGTTTTTCTTCAGGAGAGGGTTAACTCTTGCCTCCTTCAGAGAGTTAGGGAAACAACCAGTTGAGAGGGAGGTGTTAATAAGATGGGTGAGAAAGGGAAGAAGGTCAGGAGCAATAGACTGGAGGATGTGAGATGGGATGGGGTCAAGGGGGCAGGTGGTTGGGCGGGCAGAGGTTACCAAGGTAAGAACTTGATTGGGGGACAGAGGGGTGAAAGAGGAAAGCGAAGGGGAGGCGGATAGGGTTAGTGGAGATGTAGTTATGGGAGGGGGATCAGTAAATGAGGAGCGTATGTCATCTATCTTTTTGTAAAGTAGTCGACAAAGTGGTTCGGTAGAAGGGTGGAGGGAGGAGTGGGAAAGGTGGGGTCAAGGAGGTGGAGAAGATAGAGAAGAGTTTTTGGGGGTTAGAGAAAGAAGATTCGCATTGTGGCTCTCTCAGCAGTCAGACAACCACGAGGCGGAGGGGATTTGAGAGAGGACTTGCGGACCTTACGTGTCGTAAGAGGACAGAGAGAATCAAGAGAGGAGGACAGAGTAGAGGAGAGTGTCTGTGGCAGAGTTAGGATGCATGAGTGAGAAAGAGTCAGTTGAAGGAAGGGTTGATAGAACAGACGAGGCCAGAGAGGAGGGAGAGAGGGTAAGAGAGAGGAGAGAGAGAGGGAGAGAGGAGGGAGCGAATGTTGTGATGGACAGGTGCAGAGTCTGTTGCTGTGGGAGGGTTGTCAGTTCCCAAGCGTGGGAGAGAGTAGGAGATAAAGAAGTGGTTGGAGACGTGAAGTGGAGTTACAGTGAGGTTAGATGGTGAAGATATAGTCCAGGTGATTGCCAGCTTTGTGAGTCGGAGGGGAAGGGCTGAGTGAGAGAGCAGTCTATTAGCTTATTTTCTCATTGCACAGCTCCTGTCTTCGTCTGTTGCTCTGCTTCCAGTGCAGGATGAGAGAACGGTGGATTCTCTGTATTATCTCAGTAATGATATTTCAGGTTGGGAAGCTGTCTGTGAGGCTGTTCCAAAGACACAAAGACACAAGTGTGTTGTCATTGAAGGCTTTCAGGTTTAGGGAACATCTCGTCACCACAGCCAGCGCTCAGCCAGCACGCCACGGTTAGCTGCTAAGCCGCTAGCTCAGTGGCTCTGTGCTGCTGTTATAACAAGAGGTGTCTGTCTACCAAGGTTATAACAAGGTCATCCATGTGGACGACCCAGGGCTGCTTTCCAGGCTTTATTATCTTTATTTTCACGTCAGGTTTTTTTCTTTCTTTTATTCTCCCTCTATCGCTCCTTCTTTCTTTTCTCTCCTTCTCAAAGTTCATCCCACCTTTCCGTTCTTCCAAACATCTCTGTAATGTTTCTCTCCTGTGCTCAATTCCTCAGTTTGAATGTATTTCTGTGTTCAGCTTTTTCCCCCTGTCCAATGGAGCAGCTGGGAGTGTTTGAGGAACACTTTACTCTTCAGTGTTAACACAATGTGACCTTAAGCTTCAGCGGGCCGATCCTCGGTGGATGTGTCGTTTTGTTCGTAACTGTTGTGGAAGTTACACGTTTCCGTTGCCATGGGTTTCCCTGCATTGTATAACTTGAAAAGAACAACGCTTGTCTCAGCACCAGGTCTCTTTGGGGTTGTTCAGGCTAACCCTCCAGACATTGGCCTCCAGCCTCTTCTGGGCCCACCTTAGCCCACAGCCAGAACCGGCCCCCATCTTTGAGACATCAGAGAGAGATCTCTCTTTAACTGATGGACTGATGGTCTTCCAATGGAAATCACAAGAGTTGGAAGTAAAGCTCATGGAGTAACATTTATCTCTCTGTCTCTCTGAGGGCCACATGGAGGACCAGTCTTCTTTACAACAGGAATGATTGTATGTTCTCGCCATCTCAAGCCATGAAATACCGAGTTCAGGCGAGTCGATCACAACTCTGATCACAGAACCCTGATCACAGAACCCTGATCACAGAATCCTGATCACAGAACCCTGATCACAGATCTAACTCTGATCACTGAACCCTGATCACAGAACCCTGATCACAGATCTCTCTGAGTGAATATTAAAATACACACCTTGTGTTCCTGTGTGGAGTTTAAACATTCAGATTCACTTTCAATGTTCTGGCTTGAAGGAAGCATATTCTCTAAATCAATGATTTCTGAAAACTTGAATATGTTTTATAAATTAGGAGACGCACGTTTGGCTCCGCTGTTATGAATAATCAACATTAGAGGACAGTAAGAGTCTGCTTGGGGGCGACTGTGGCTCAGTGGTTAGCAAGTATGTCTTTCAATCAGAGGATCGGTGGTTTGATCCCCGGCTTCGCTAGTCCATGTCCTTGTGTCCTTGAGCAAGACACTTAACCCTCATTGCTGTGTCTACGGTCTACTGTATATCATGTAAGTCTCTTTGGATAAAAGCCTCAGCTAAATGAAATGTAATGGTTCAGGGTGGGTGAGAAAAAACTTCAGACCAGCTTCAGACCACATGAAATGTCGTTCACTTCCTCCTTCATGATGTTTCACCTTTGCGTGTTTGTGGACACACTTTATGTTTGAGTGTGTGTTTATTCATCTTCTGCATGTTTCTGTGTGCGTGTGTGGTCCTTTCTGAGTGACACTGCTATTTGTATGTGGTTGCCCACCAATGTGAATACCTGTGTGTGTGTGTGTGTGTGTGTGTGTGTGTGTGTGTGTAGGTGCGTCCACACAGGACTCGGATGCGATGGAGCCGGAGAAGCAGGTGGACAGCACGGTGAAGATGGCCGGCGTGGTCGCGGGCCTCCTCATGTTCGTCATCATCCTGCTTGGCGGCGTCCTCACCTTCAAACGCAGGTAGACAGGAAGTCCAACGTTTAATAAGGAAGATCAGGTCGAAATGTCGTGTCAATCCTCTTAATATCATTCATCAGACTGATTGTGAGGGAAGTTGACTCTTATTTCCTAAGGAAATATAATAACTATGATGTCCATAATACCTCTTTGACCCCAAAAACAAAATAACTCTAAATGACTTGTGTGGTTGTTAACGTGCACACCTGCTTCCTCTGATTCTGTATCACTCCATCACTCTCCCACTCATCACCCTCTCCTCCCTCTCTCACTCTATCACTCTCTCACTCCTTCACTCAATCATCACTCTCTCACTCCTTCACTCAATCCATCACTCTCTCACTCCTTCACTCAATCATCACTCTCACTCCTTCACTCAATCCATCCCTCGCTCACTCAATCATTCTCTCATCCCTTTCTCACTCCATCCCTATCTCACTCCTTCACTCTCTCATCCCTCTCTCACTCCATCACTCTCTCACTCCTTCACTCTCTCATCCCTCTTTCAGTCCATCCCTCTCTCACCCCTCTCTAACTCCATCACTCTCTCATCCCTCTCTCACTCTCTCACTCCTTCACTCCCTCATCCCTCGCTCACACCATCACTCTCATCCCTCTCACTCATCACTCTCTCACTCCTTCACTCTCTCATCCCTCTCAGTCCATCACTCCATCCCTCTTTCACTCATGCAGCTGCTTTTCTTTTACTAAGACTCACATTTAATTTCTTTCTTCACACTCAAAATTAGATGAAGACTTTGCTGAGAAACAATAATTCAAGTTCAAGGACTAAAATGTGCAAATAGCAACACAACATAACACATGCATCTCACCACTGGCGACTTAAACTCTGAGACGTTTTCACATCTCACTCATATCGTTGTGGAGCAGAAACAGTTGTTTCAGAAACATTGATGTTTGATCCTCTTGAAATGTGCGGCGCCGTTCTTTTGAAAGGAAAGAACCTGCTCATGTTACAGAGAGAGTGAATGTGTGAAATGACCTGAACATGTTCAGTCAGCTCAGTCAGCACCATGTCGCCGCAACGTTCCACCTGAAAGACTTTTCACCTGCTCCATTTCTGCATTTCTTCATATTTAATGTAAAACCAGCAGCTCTCATAGGACAAGCTGAACACGGGAGCAGTTAGAAGAAAAGCTTGTTGAACACTAGTTCAGGAGACGTTTCTTCTTTTATTAACAATGGCATGTATATGCATCTATATTCATGTATACTTTGTGGACGTTGCTGTGGTCAGCACATAGTACGCTTTAGGACAAGGTCATGTATCTATCGTCATGTCATGTGTGGAGGATATTCAGTCTGGTATGAACCAACAGCTGTGAAAAGATTCAGTAAACCAGGAAGAGGAAGAAACAAAACCCAAACTTTAGTGGACACAGGATCCCCATCTCCAAGCAATCTCACAGCCTCTCAAAGCCTCTCCGAGCATCTCAACGCATCTCAACGCATCTCATCGCATTTCCATGCTCACATGTTGGACTCTGTCAGGGAGGAAGGACCAAACACGTTCTGCATTCAAGCAACTTCCCCCCCGGACTGATAGTGGAAGCTGGTTCCACATAAGAGGAGCTTGATAACTGAAGGCTCTGGCCCCCATCCTACTTTTTAAGACTCTAGGAACCACAAGTAGCCCCGCATTCAGTGAGCACAGCTCTCTAGTGGGAAAATATGGTACTATAAGCTCCCTAAGATATGCTGGTGCATCACCAGTTAAGGCTTTGTAGGTAAATAGAAGGTAAGAAGGGTCAGCTGGCAATGCTAATCAAAGGATAACAGAGAATATCCCAAACATCAAGAGGATAGAAGTCTGAACCAGAGCAGGAGGAAGCCAGCAGTAAGAAGAAAGGTAAAGGTGCTGTAGATACTTCAGAGAAGGCTGCAGTTCAAGAATATAGGGGAGGATGAGGAGGAAGATGAAGAAGAATAGGAGGAGGAGGAAGAAAGTTGGAAAATAAGAAAAAGCAGCATTGGTGAACATGAAGGTCAAATGGACATGCTAATGATATGCTAACAGGTTAACAGGTTATAATATACTTATGAAGAGCAACTAGAGCAGTGGTCCCCAACCACCGGGTCCCTTGGTACCAGTCCGCACAAAAAGAATGAATGAATATTTTTTTTATTGATTATCAAGGTCGAAAAGATGTTTTATTTTCGAAAATGACCTGATACATCCGTCTGTGTGTCTGAACCTCTTCACACATGTCAAGAGCTCTGAAAACCTGCTTACATGTCCAACATCCTGTCTTTGTGAAGCAGGGTTTGAGTTACGGAGTAGACTGGACTAAAGGTTTAAGTTACAGAGTAGACTGGACTAAAGGTTTAAG
Organism: Cottus gobio; assembly: GCA_023566465.1. Taxonomy (NCBI): domain Eukaryota; kingdom Metazoa; phylum Chordata; class Actinopteri; order Perciformes; family Cottidae; genus Cottus; species Cottus gobio. Next base: position 28,830,399 of record CM042222.1, read on the forward strand.
TTACGGAGTAGACTGGACTAAAGGTTTAACTTATAGAGTAGACTGGACTAAAGGTTTAAGTTAAAGAGTAGACTGGACTAAAGGTTTAAGTTAAGGAGTAGACTGGACTAAAGGTTTAAGTTACAGAGTAGACTGGACTAAAGGTTTAAGTTACAGAGTAGACTGGACTAAAGGTTTAAGTTATAGAGTAGACTGGACTAAAGGTTTAAGTTACGGAGTAGACTGGACTAAAGGTTTAACTTATAGAGTAGACTGGACTAAAGGTTTAAGTTAAAGAGTAGACTGGACTAAAGGTTTAAGTTACAGAGTAGACTGGACTAAAGGTTTAAGTTACAGAGTAGACTGGACTAAAGGTTTAAGTTACAGAGTAGACTGGACTAAAGGTTTAAGTAAAGGAGTAGACTGGACTAAAGGTTTAAGTAAAGGAATAGACTGGACTAAAGGTTTAAGTTACAGAGTAGACTGGACTAAAGGTTTAAGTTACGGAGTAGACTGGACTAAAGGTTTAAGTAAAGGAGTAGACTGGACTAAAGGTTTAAGTAAAGGAGTAGACTGGACTAAAGGTTTAAGTTACAGAGTAGACTGGACTAAAGGTTTAAGTTACAGAGTAGACTGGACTAAAGGTTTAAGTTACAGAGTAGACTGGACTAAAGGTTTAAGTAAAGGAGTAGACTGGACTAAAGGTTTAAGTTACAGAGTAGACTGGACTAAAGGTTTAAGTTACAGAGTAGACTGGACTAAAGGTTTAAGTTATAGAGTAGACTGGACTAAAGGTTTAAGTTACAGAGTAGACTGGACTAAAGGTTTAAGTTACAGAGTAGACTGGACTAAAGGTTTAAGTTACAGAGTAGACTGGACTAAAGGTTTAAGTTACAGAGTAGACTGGACTAAAGGTTTAAGTTACAGAGTAGACTGGACTAAAGGTTTAAGTTACAGAGTAGACTGGACTAAAGGTTTAAGTTACAGAGTAGACTGGACTAAAGGTTTAAGTTATAGAGTAGACTGGACTAAAGGTTTAAGTTACAGAGTAGACTGGACTAAAGGTTTAAGTTACAGAGTAGACTGGACTAAAGGTTTAAGTTACAGAGTAGACTGGACTAAAGGTTTAAGTTACAGAGTAGACTGGACTAAAGGTTTAAGTTACAGAGTAGACTGGACTAAAGGTTTAAGTTATAGAGTAGACTGGACTAAAGGTTTAAGTTATAGAGTAGACTGGACTAAAGGTTTAAGTTACAGAGTAGACTGGACTAAAGGTTTAAGTTATAGAGTAGACTGGACTAAAGGTTTAAGTTATAGAGTAGACTGGACTAAAGGTTTAAGTTACAGAGTAGACTGGACTAAAGGTTTAAGTTATAGAGTAGACTGGACTAAAGGTTTAAGTTACAGAGTAGACTGGACTAAAGGTTTAAGTTACAGAGTAGACTGGACTAAAGGTTTTAGTTACAGAGTAGACTGGACTAAAGGTTTAAGTTACAGAGTAGACTGGACTAAAGGTTTAAGTTACAGAGTAGACTGGACTAAAGGTTTAAGTTATAGAGTAGACTGGACTAAAGGTTTAAGTTACAGAGTAGACTGGACTAAAGGTTTAAGTTACAGAGTAGACTGGACTAAAGGTTTAAGTTACAGAGTAGACTGGACTAAAGGTTTAAGTTACAGAGTAGACTGGACTAAAGGTTTAAGTTACAGAGTAGACTGGACTAAAGGTTTAAGTTACAGAGTCGTATTTTTTATGTACTTTATAATTGTCTTTATGCCAGTCGTATCATTTTATTACGTCATATTTATTACGTCATCATATTTATTACATCATATTTATTACATCATATTTATTGGCCACACCGTGAAGGCCGGTCCGTGAAAATATTGTTGTACACAAAGCAGTCTGTGGCACAAAAAAGGTTGTGGACCGCTGAACTAGAAGGCAAACAGCGCCACACTAGATGTAGCAGAGAGAGGAGAAAGAGCAACGATGAAGAAGAAGACAATGAGGAAGAATGGACTTACAAGGTCTTCATGAATACCAGCTTACAGAGCATCAGGTCACATGGCGTCAGTGAGCACCTGTCAAGGTGTGAAGAAACAAGCAGCAGATCATGAGGAGGACGGACGGAAAGACCAAAGTATCAGATCAGAGAGGAGGCAGAAGAAGGATGGAAGAAAAGCTGGAGGAATGAAAGGTCTAATCATATAAAATATAACAGAAATACATTAAGACTATTGGAGCTACGACTCATACAGGTAAAAGTAACTGATAGAAGGAGACAATGGGATGTTTCCTTCATCATCAAGGTCATTTATTTTTCTTTCCACTCACTTCAGACGTCCAGGACGCAGACAAGGTGTTTCTTTAATTCAAAGGGTTTTACATGCCTTTCAAAGCACATTAATTATTCCGTGACAAAACTTTGTCGGGAAATGAACACGCACCACTGTCCAATTAAACTTTTAGAAGGCTGTTACACATGTTCCAAATGGAGTGCGTTTTGCAAAGAAAGTCGGCGGATGTCGCTAATAATGTCGTGTCCAAGTGAAAAACGCAGGCCAGTGCTGAAGTCTTAATGGGGATTCAATGTTTCGACAGCCAGGTGGCCCCGAGGGCTTGAACAAGCAGCCCCAAAAGATACACTTCTTATAAGAAGATGAATAATTCATGTTCCTAAAGCTCCATAAACACTGGCTGCTTTTTGTGCGATGCCAGAGCAGCAGACCTCCATTAAGTCTTTGAGAAAAGGTGACATCATCTCTGGAAGTGCAAATTGATGGAAAAACATGTTATTGCAACTTATTTCCCCTCTATTTCCTCTCATCTTTAAAATATAAAAGTCTGACCCTGCAGAAGTCTTTTGTGATGAGATTTAATTTGATTTGAAGCATTTGTGCTGTTTTCAAATGCAGGTCAACTGGGACTCAACTGAAATGGGTCTACTTTAATAGCTTCAATACAAATAAATTAAATGAATATTAAAGAAAAAGCACATGCATGAGTACATACAATCCATTTTTTAAACATGTATGTATATATATATATATATATATCCATCCATCCCTTTCCATCCGCTATAAACCTAGACAAGCCCTAACTATAAACCTGAGCCAGCCCTAACTATAAGGGCTGAAAGTGGAAGCTGGTTCCACAGAAGAGGAGCTTGATAACTGAAGGCTCTGGCCCCCATCCTACTTTAAGACTCTGGGAACCACAAGTAGCCCCGCATTCAGTGAGCGCAGCTCTCTGGTGGGACAGTATGGTACTATAAGCTCTCTAGTGGGGTAATATGGTACTATGAGCTCTCTAGTGGGGTAATATGGTACTATAAGCTCTCTAGTGGGGTAATATGGTACTATGAGCTCTCTAGTGGGGTAATATGGTACTATAAGCTCTCTAGTGGGGTAATATGGTACTATGAGCTCTCTAGTGGGGTAATATGGTACTATAAGCTCTCTAGTGGGGTAATATGGTACTATGAGCTCTCTAGTGGGGTAATATGGTACTATGAGCTCTCTAAAGGGGGAATATGGTACTATAAGCTCTCTAGTCGGGTTATATGGTACTATAAGCTCTCTAGTGGGGTAATATGATACTATAAGTTATCTAGTGGGGTAATATGGTACTATGAGCTCTCTAGTAGGGTAATATGGTACTATGAGCTCTCTAGTGGGGTAATATGGTACTATGAGCTCTCTAGTGGGGTAATATGGTACTATAAGCTCTCTAGTGGGGTAATATGGTACTATGAGCTCTCTAGTGGGGTAATATGGTACTATAAGCTCTCTAGTGGGGTAATATGGTACTATGAGCTCTCTAGTGGGGTAATATGGTACTATGAGCTCTCTAGTGGGGTAATATGGTACTATGAGCTCTCTAAAGGGGGAATATGGTACTATAAGCTCTCTAGTCGGGTTATATGGTACTATAAGCTCTCTAGTGGGGTAATATGATACTATAAGTTATCTAGTGGGGTAATATGGTACTATGAGCTCTCTATTAGGGTAATATGGTACTATGAGCTCTCTAGTAGGGTAATATGGTACTATAAGCTTTCTAGTGGGGTAATATGGTATTATAAGCTCTCTAGTGGGGTAATATGGTACTATGAGCTCTCTAGTAGGGTAATATGGTACTATGAGCTCTCTATTGGGGTAATATGGTACTATGAGCTTTCTAGTAGGGTAATATGGTACTATGAGCTCTCTAGTGGGGTAATATGGTACTATGAGCTCTCTAGTGGGGTAATATGGTACTATAAGCTCTCTAGTGGGGTAATATGGTACTATGAGCTCTCTAGTGGGGTAATATGGTACTATGAGCTCTCTAGTGAGGTAATATGGTACTATGAGCTCTCTAGTGGGGTAATATGGTACTATGAGCTCTCTATTGGGGTAATATGGTACTATGAGCTCTCTAGTGGGGTAATATGGTACTATGAGCTCTCTAGTGGGGTAATATGGTACTATGAGCTCTCTAGTGGGGTAATATGGTACTATGAGCTCTCTAGTAGGGTAATATGGTACTATAAGCTCTCTAGTGGGGTAATATGGTACTATGAGCTCTCTAGTGGGGTAATATGGTACTATGAGCTCTCTAGTGGGGTAATATGGTACTATAAGCTCTCTAGTGGGGTAATATGGTACTATGAGCTCTCTAGTGGGGTAATATGGTACTATAAGCTCTCTAGTGGGGTAATATGGTACTATGAGCTCTCTAGTGGGGTAATATGGTACTATAAGCTCTCTAGTGGGGTAATATGGTACTATGAGCTCTCTAGTGGGGTAATATGGTACTATGAGCTCTCTAAAGGGGGAATATGGTACTATAAGCTCTCTAGTCGGGTTATATGGTACTATAAGCTCTCTAGTGGGATAATATGATACTATAAGTTATCTAGTGGGGTAATATGGTACTATGAGCTCTCTATTAGGGTAATATGGTACTATGAGCTCTCTAGTAGGGTAATATGGTACTATAAGCTTTCTAGTGGGGTAATATGGTACTATGAGCTCTCTAGTGGGGTAATATGGTACTATGAGCTCTCTAGTAGGGTAATATGGTACTATAAGCTCTCTAGTGGGGTAATATGGTACTATGAGCTCTCTAGTGGGGTAATATGGTACTATAAGCTATCTAGTGGGGTTATATGGTACTATGAGCTCTCTAGTAGGGTAATATAAGAAATATATAATAATAGTAGATGACCCGAGACGCATTCAAAGAAGCTGGGAGAAGCTTTCAGTGGCAGCAGAGTTGCTGCGATTTTCCAACTAAAATAATTATTAAAATTATATAACTTCACTCAATCAAAGCCATACTTTGCACAGATACTCCTTACATATAGAGCTATGTTATACAATAAAGAAAAGCATTTGGGAATATTGTTAAGATAATACGAATTAACGTTGAACCTTTTCCAAAAAAAAATGATTTTGTTCATAAACTAATATACCACTAACACATATATGAACGTATTATATATGTTCACAAGGGTTTTCTGTATATTATAGCTGTTAAAATTATTCAAATAGAACTTGTACTTGGAGATAATCACTATTTAGTGTCGGCTGCAACACAGTCGCAATTCTTGCCAAAACAGGGCTGGTGGAAGAGGTTTAATTACAGCCACTTTGAAAACCTACGGCACATGACCTGTTAATAAAGACTCATTGATAATATCTAGTAGAGAGGTGCTAATTAAAGGTAAAACTTATTTAAGCAGCCTCATTGGAATGGGGTCCAGGAAACAGGTAGAAGATAGAAGCAGAAACCGTTGAAGACAATTGGTCAAGGCTGATGGGAAAAAAGCCATCCAAACACACATCTGGGCCCACAACCGCCTCCAAGGCACACATGTTTGCTCAAAGGCTAAGCCAGTAATGTTAGTATAGGCTAGCTCGGTGAAGTAACATGAGCAGGGAGAATGGTAACGTGTCACTGTTCCTCCATACATCGTCTAACGGCTCTCTGGAACCCTGTGATTCATGGAGAGACAGTTAGCTTCTCATCTCATACGGGGCCGCTCTGATCTCTTCATGGCTGCCTTCACAGAGACAAATCTAATTCAATCTGCTTCCCCTCTGGAGTTAATCGCAGTTCGATCTTCTTCACTGTTCTCCAAACATCCCTGTGTGTGTGTGTGCTGCTATGTGCTACAGTTCAATTTCCAGGTTATAGGATTGTGAAAACAAAAAGAATGGGGGACAAATGTTCAGTATCATACTGCCGCCTTGATTCAGTCTGAAAACAAAATGTGTATTACAAAAACAACATGGATGAAGTTTTCCAACATGCTGCAGCATTTTAGACTTCACTTTGCTCAGTGTCACCTGGAACATAATTAAATCATGATGGATGTGTCAGCTATCTCAGGCTCTCATGCCCTTTAATGTCTCTCTTCCTGTTTCCTGTATTTGGCTTTGCCTCTTCCCGTCCCGTCCTGTACCTGCCTTGCCCTTGCTCCGATAGAGAGATTCACACATGGAGAACTCTAAGCGTGGGGTATTGTATGTTTACTTCTAGACATCAACACATCACTCCATCCGTCACTGTGCCTCCCACCTTTTCTAACTTCCAGTAGTCTGACATCTTGTGACGAAGGTTACACCTGGAAAATGGATGTGGTAGATCCAGGATTAAGAGGATTTAATCAAACGTGCACATATGCTAACTCGTCCACATATGCTAACACGTGCACATACACATATGTTAACACGTGCACATACACATATAGTAACACGTGCACATACACATGTGCTAACATGTGCACATACACATGTGCTAACACGTGCCCATACACATGTGCTAACATGCGCACATACACATATGCTAACACGTGCACATACACATATGCTAACACGTGCATATACACATTCTAACACATGCACATACACATTCTAACACGTGCACATACACATATGCTAACACGTGCACATACACATATGTTAACACGTGCACATACACATGTGCTAACACGTGCACATACACATGTGCTAACATGCGCACATACACATATGCTAACACGTGCATATACACATTCTAACACATGCACATACACATTCTAACATGTGCACATACACATGTGCTAACACGTGCACATACACATTTGCTAACACGTGCACATACACACATCCTTTTTCTTGGTAAAGCTAAACGTGTGTTCTCCGCTGCACGCGTGCGGTTTCTTCGTGTCATTTCATGGAATGTAGGTTTTTCCTGTGAGAATCAAAGTACTCCTGTATGACTCATCTTGCATTTTCCATCATCAGTGAATATTCGTCTTTGTTTTCTTTCAAGGCTGAAAAGTCCTGCAGGAATATTTGAGCAAAATGTTCAAGTGCAAACAAGACTTTTAAAATGGCCTTGAGTTATGTTTGAGGTTTATTAGTTCAGCTCTCCTTGTTTGTTTACTTAAAGTCACCTGTACGCCATTACTCTTCATCACTCGTCATCATTGCATCAACGTTGAACTCTTATTGCCTTTGTATGGTGAGAAATGTTTGGATATTGTTTGTGAAGATTCCCCAGTCATTTTTTTTAATGCATTATCAGTAATGCTGTTATATCTATGTTCATAGATGTAACGCCTGTAGTCAGTCTCCATCTGCAAAGAGCCAGAAAGCCAGAGACAGGAATGCTAAAGGAGGTTGTCTCCCAGTGGGAGCAGGTGGATGTCCTCTAGGAGGTTGTCTCAGGTGGATGTCCTCTAGGAGGTTGTCTCAGGTGGATGTCCTCTAGGAGGTTGTCTCAGGTGGATGTCCTCTAGGAGGTTGTCTCAGGTGGATGTCCTCTAGGAGGTTGTGCATCTTCGGGGGTCAGACATTGTTTTTCCTTCAACAAATATAACGGTAATATGTGGTAACAGATATGTGGTAATATTTCAATGAATGAAATGTGATGCTTCTCACACACACACACACACACACACACACACACACACACACACACACACACACACACATGCAGCTGGACTTGACCTCCATTCTGCAGATGTGACCCATGGCTGAATAATGCGCTCCGCTGCCTGCTGAGATAAATGCTTGATAGTCCACTTACAGCGCTGTTATAATGGCTTATGGCTGGCAGTTTAGACACACACACACACACACACACACACACACACACATACACACACACACATACACACACACACACACACACACACACACACACACACACACACACACACACACACACACGCACACAGAGAAGTACAAGGGCTCATACTGCATGATCACAGATGTAAACTGGTCCAACAAGAACATCTGTTCTTAATAGTAATAGTAATGTGTGTGTGTGTATATAATATAATATATGTATATATATATATATATATATATATATATATATATATATATATATGTATATGTATGTATGTATATATGTATACAACACATTGATTGCATTATTTTACAGAATATGTGATCGTGCATTCATTTATTCAATTAATTTATTGTATATAAATCAATTTTAATAATAATGTGTTGAATGAAGGCTCTTGCGTATTCTTTCCAGCAACAACACACACTCTTCATTACATTACATTTCATTTAGCTGACGCTTTTATCCAAAGTGACTTACATGATATACAGTATACATTAGACCGTAGACACAGCAACGGTGAGCAATGAGGGTTAAGTGTCTTGCTCAATGTCATCATGTCATGTCAGCTTCCATGTGTTCCACCTTCATCGTCATCTTCTGCTCTTCTTCATCATTCCTCTTCTCAGCAGCTGATGGAGGCATCAGATGTGCACTTTATTTGGGATTTTTATTTGTTTTTGCTTATTGTTTTTTCCTGCAGACTAAACTTTAGCATTCATGTCGGGAATCTTACAGGTTGAGCTCATCAATAAATATTATTAAACCTATATTCATATTTTATGAACTTATTGTGAGGCTGACTGGATGAGAACACATGCACATGTCAGGTTTAATCTGAATATATAGGTAGCATTTTAAAATAAGTACACACTATTTAGCATTAGTAAAGCATGAATAAACACTGAATTCATCATTTATAAAGTATTATTCAAACATCAATCATCATTAGTAACTCATTAGTATGCAATGCATAAACACAGTTATAAATATTTCATTCTTGATTAATAAGCTTGGATTTTCATACCTTATAAATTATGGATTCCCCATTTGTAAATAAAGTATTAAGGAATTCTAGATGATTACTATGATAATTTGTAAAGTTAGTAAATGATAAAAAAGCTGCAATTCATGATTCATTCAGTAGTTACTACTCGTTAGTTAAGTATTAGTTAAGTATTAGTTAAGCATGTTCTGTGACCTAATCTAAAGTGAAGACTATGCTTTACAAAGCATTTATAAGCGGCCTCAAAGCTAGCAGAAGTCTCAGTTACCTTCTCAACAGAAAAGGGAAATAGACACAACACAAAGTGATAAAGAACATTAACATGATGGTGATGGGGTCGATGCCCGTCAGTGGCACGAGTCTTCCATAGTTTGTTGGCACGTAGCTACATATTATTGATTATGCTAACTATGGCTAGTTTGCTAGTCCGCTCATCACTGGTCCAGAGATAGGCACCGGCACGCGGCACCGCTGTTGTAAGTAGACCAATCCAGGTGAGATACTCATAATCAATCATTTGTACCAGCAAACTGAGAATCACACCACTACTCGTGCATCAGCTGACATCAACTGTCCGGCGCGACATGGGACACACGTTTGCGCTCTAGGAGGACCCGGTGTGCCTCACAGTGCCTGTTCAGAAAGGCTCAGTCCCATCACCTGGCCGGAGTTATTTTTGACCAGGCACCGTGATAAGCATAGATAGTCTTCACTTTATATGAGGTCACAGAACATATTTAACTAATACTTAACTAACGAGTAGTAACTACCTGAATGAATCATAAATTGCTGTTTTTTTATCATTTACTAACACTTTACAAATAAGCTTAGTAATCATCTTTAAGTCCTTAATACTTGTGCTACCAATAAATATTGTTGATCTTTTACACATTTTGGATTTATTATTCAACTCTGTTTGAACTAATTTGTGACTTCCAAAACTGAGCATTTAAAAAGTATAAAATATGTTTGAATAACACAACATAGAGTGTGATGAAGCAATAACACAACATAGTGCGTGATGAAGCAATAACACAACAATAACACAACACAGTGTGTGATGAAGCAATATCACAACAATAACACAACATAACGTAAGATGAAGCAATAACAATAACACAATAACGTAAGATGAAGCAATAACACAACAATGTTATGAAATGTTATGAAACATAAACATGAAGCTTATGAAACATAAACATGAATGTTATGAAACATAAACATGAATCTAATGAAACATGAAGCTTATCAAACATGAATCTTATGAAATATAAACATGAATCTTATGAAATATAAACATGAAGCTTATGAAACAAACATGAAGCTTATAAAACATAAACATGAAGCTTATGAAACAAACATGAAGCTTATGAAACACACATGAAGCTTATGAAACAAACATGAAGCTTATGAAACAAACATAAAGCTTATGAAACAAACATAAAGCTTATAAAACATAAACATGAGGCTTATGAAACAAACATGAACCTTATGAAACATAAACATGAAGCTTATGAAACATAAACATGAAGCTTATGAAACAAACATGAAGCTTATGAAACAAACATGAAGCTTATGAAACAAACATAAAGCTTATGAAACATAAACATGAAGCTAATGAAACAAACATGAACCTTATGAAACATAAACATGAAGCTTATGAAACATAAACATGAAGCTTATGAAACATAAACATGAAGCATATGAAACAAACATGAAGCTTATGAAACAAACATGAAGCATATGAAACAAACATGAAGCTAATGAAACAAACATGAAGCTTATGAAACAAACGAAGCTTATGAAACAAACATGAAGCTTATGAAACAAACGAAGCTTATGAAACAAACATAAAGCTTATGAAACATAAACATGAACCTTATGAAACATAAACATGAAGCTTATGAAACAAACATGAACCTTATGAAACATAAACATGAACCTTATGAAACATAAACATGAAGCTTATGAAACATAAACATGAAGCATATGAAACAAACATGAAGCTTATGAAACACACATGAAGCATATGAAACAAACATGAAGCTTATGAAACAAACATGAAGCATATGAAACAAACATGAAGCTAATGAAACAAACATGAAGCTTATGAAACAAACGAAGCTTATGAAACAAACATAAAGCTTATGAAACAGAAACATGAAGCTTATGAAACATAAACATAAAGCTTATGAAACATAAACATAAAGCTTATGAAACAGAAACATGAAGCTTATGAAACATAAACATGAAGCTAATGAAACAAACATGAAGCTTATGAAACAAACATAAAGCTAATGAAACAAACATGAAGCTTATGAAACATAAACATGAAGCTTATGAAACAAACATGAAGCTAATGAAACAAACATGAAGCTTATGAAACATAAACATGAAGCTTATGAAACAAACATGAAGCTCATGAAACAAACATGAAGCATATGAAACACACATGAAGCTTATGAAACATAAACATGAAGATTATGAAACATAAACATGAAGCTTATGAAACAAACATGAATCTTATGAAACATAAACATGAAGCTTATGAAACATAAACATGAAGCTTATGAAACAAACATGAAGCTCATGAAACATAAACATGAAGCTCATGAAACATAAACATGAAGCTTATGAAACATAAACATGGAGCTTATGAAACAAACATAGAGCTTATGAAACATAAACATGAAGCTTATGAAACAAACATGAATCTTATGAAACATAAACATGAAGCTTATGAAACACACATGAAGCTTATGAAACATAAACATGAAGCTTATGAAACATAAACATGGAGCTTATGAAACATAAACATGAAGCTTATGAAACATAAACATGGAGCTTATGAAACAAACATGAAGCTTATGAAACACACATGAAGCTTATGAAACAAACATGAAGCTTATGAAACAAACATAAAGCTTATGAAACAAACATAAAGCTTATGAAACATAAACATGAGGCTTATGAAACAAACATGAACCTTATGAAACATAAACATGGAGCTTATGAAACATAAACATGAAGCTTATGAAACAAACATGAAGCTTATGAAACAAACATGAAGCTTATGAAACAAACATAAAGCTTATGAAACATAAACATGAAGCTTATGAAACAAACATGAAGCTTATGAAACAAACATGAATCTTATGAAACATAATCATGAAGCTTATGAAACACACATGAAGCTTATTAAACATAAACATGGAGCTTATGAAACATAAACATGAAGCTTATGAAACATAAACATGGAGCTTATGAAACATAAACATGAAGCTTATGAAACATAAACATGAAACTTATGAAACAAACATGAAGCTTATGAAACACACATGAAGCTTATGAAACAAACATGAAGCTTATGAAACATAAACATGGAGCTTACGAAACATAAACATGGAGCTTATGAAACATAAACATGAAGCTTATGAAACAAACATGAATCTTATGAAACATAAACATGAAGCTTATGAAACACACATGAAGCTTATGAAACATAAACATGAATCTTATGAAACATAAACATGAAGCTTATGAAACAAACATGAATCTTATGAAACATAAACATGAAGCTTATGAAACACACATGAAGCTTATGAAACATAAACATGGAGCTTATGAAACATAAACATGGAGCTTATGAAACATAAACATGAAGCTTATGAAACACACATGAAGCTTATGAAACATAAACATGAAGATTATGAAACATAAACATGAAGCTTATGAAACAAACATGAATCTTATGAAACATAAACATGAAGCTTATGAAACATAAACATGAAGCTTATGAAACATAAACATGAAGCTCATGAAACATAAACATGAAGCTCATGAAACATAAACATGAAGCTCATGAAACATAAACATGAAGCTTATGAAACATAAACATGAAGCTTATGAAACATAAACATGGAGCTTATGAAACAAACATGAATCTTATGAAACATAAACATGAAGCTTATGAAACATAAACATGAAGCTCATGAAACATAAACATGAAGCTCATGAAACATAAACATGAAGCTTATGAAACATAAACATGAAGCTTATGAAACAAACATGAATCTTATAAAACATTAACATGAAGCTCATGAAGCATAAACATGAAGCTCATGAAACATAAACATGAAGCTTATGAAACATAAACATGAAGCTCATGAAACATAAACATGAAGCTCATGAAACATAAACATGAAGCTTATGAAACATAAACATGAAGCTTATGAAACAAACATGAATCTTATAAAACATTAACATGAAGCTCATGAAGCATAAACATGAAGCTCATGAAACATAAACATGAAGCTTATGAAACAAACATGAATCTTATGAAACATAAACATGAAGCTCATGAAACATAAACATGAAGCTCATGAAACATAAACATGAAGCTCATGAAGCATAAACATGAATCTCATGAAACATAAACATGAAGCTCATGAAGCATAAACATGAAGCTTATGAAACATAAAACACAGACTTCCATTGAACCCATGAACTAACCAATGTGTTTGTCCTTCTTCTGGGTTTCGCTCTGTTCATCATCGGCTCGCGTCCCCATCAGGAGACATGCTTATTCCTACTCATATTACCTGTAAGTAACTTCACAGCAGCAACAATCTCTTGTGTTCACATGTTGTCTTGTTCGATCACAGCAGGGGGGTTGAGGACACACATTGTTTCAGTCATCCACAACCCTTCAGACATCGTGTCCTCACGGGGAGGGACATGTCCTCAAAGGTCTCAGAGGTCTCAAGGACAGACAGCAGTCTGCAGGACAATAATCCATAAATACCAACTATAAGGGATATGAATTCCTTGTAATGAAACTACTTGTAGCGCTCTCTACAATCTATGTATCTATATACATGGATTGTAGAGACAGTACAGATCTATATATCTCTGGGTTGGATCTGCATCATTGGATCTCAATCAGTTTCCAGTCTACCGGAAATTCAAGTCCAAAGAACCGTCTCCAACCCTGAGAAGTTAGACTTCACTCTGAGCAGCTTTAAACAACTCAAATAATCCCAGAGATGTCTGTTTTAATGAAAAGGAACTCATTTTGAAACTCATTTTTAATCAAAGACTTGATATGAGCCATATGAGAAAAGATGAAATTAGACTTTTGAGTTTGTGTGTTTAATGTCAAACCACTGTTGGTTTGAGCTCTCACCCACATGCTCCATAGCTGTGAACTTACAGGTGAACCTCATGGTATTAAAATGTCTCCTGTATCAAACAGTCACTCACTGAGTCACTGTAACTTTCATCACTGGTCTGTTCCACCTTCACAGACTATTAGTAACGGAGCATTTCTATTGGACGAGATGCTTCTTAAACACCTTCCTCGGGGCACCTGAGTTGTAGTTTTACCGTCCATCTGTCCGGTGTCTCTCAGGGTTAGAGTTCATCACAAGTTGTTCTGGCGTTCACCACTAGTTTTCCTCAGTTCATTCGTCTGGTGTCTCTCAGGGTTAGAGTTCATCACTAGTTATGGCGAACGGTTAAAGAGGAATTATGCGGTGTTTATTGCCCTTACAATACGCATGAATTACTAATTTCCATGAGTCCATCAGCAGGATTAATGTGTGAGAGCTAAAGGTTTTTGAGAAGCAGGGGAGGGGGAGAACAAATCTTCTTCACCTTAGACCTGCTTCTCTGCAGTCTTTGTCATCCCTCATCTCTTTGCCTTTCTTCCTCCCTTATTTTCTAACCCTAAACCTTTTCTTGTTTCTTATTCTCTCTCCGGCTCTTCATCTTTTCCATTTGGCTTTCCTTTCTTTGTTCGCCTCCTCCTCCTCCTCCTTGCCTCCTGACCACTTTCAGTCCAAGTGCCGTCAGATAGCCAGGAAAAGGCCACTCTGTGCTCCAATCACAGAGGTGTGATGAATGGGGGAGGAGGAGGTGGTGGGTGAATCAGGGGCTGATGGAAGGAAATGATGATAAAGAAACTTTGCCGGGCTGTTCCTCCTTTGCAATTTTCTTTCCTTCCTTTTGGTTTCCTCATTTAATTTGTCCTATGAACCTCTGGAGCCGCACAGGTGGAGCTGATGGAGCTGGTGGAGCTGGTGGAGCTGATAGAGCAGGTGGAGTTGATGAAGCTGGTGGAGCTGATAGAGCAGATGGAGCTGATAGAGCAGGTGGAGTTGATGAAGCTGATGGCGCTGGTGGAGCTGATGGAGCTGGTGTAGTTGATGGAGCTGGTGGAGCTGATGGAGCTGGTGTAGTTGATGGAGCAGGTGGAGTTGATGGAGCTGGTGGAGCTGATGGAGCTGGTGGGTGGAGGTTTCATTTGTTTCTTTCTCTGCCTCCATCATAAAAATACTCAAGGGCAAGTACAGCTCATCATCGGCTCCCAGACACACACTAACAGACAGACACACACACACAGACACACACACGCACAGACACACACACACGCACAGACACACACACGCACATGCACACACACAGACACACACATGCACAATGTTTGAATGCAAAGATGTGTCTCCATAAGAAGTCTGTTCATGTTGCTCTGTTGTGGTTTTTATTGGATCAAATCTGCATAAAGAAAATAATTCTCTTTTAGCTCTAAAGTTCTAAAGTGCAGTCGAGGGTTCGCCCAGAAAGTTAAACAATATTCATCAGTTATTGTTATTGAATGAAGCGTATTCTGCAATAGACATGATTTAAAACATGTTGTTCCATTTCCCTCAGCCATGAGTCAATGATCATTAGAGATCGTTATTAGAGATGATTATTAAATGGAGATGATTATTGGAGATGATGATTAGAGATGATTATTGGAGATGATTATTAGAGGTGATCATTAGAGATGATCATTAGAGAGGTGATCAATAGAGATGATCATTTGATGGAGATGATTACATTACATTACATTTCATTTAGCTGACGCTTTTATCCAAAGCGACTTACATGATATACAGTATACAGTAGACCGTAGACACAGCAACGGTGAGCAATGAGGGTTAAGTGTCTTGCTCAAGGACACAACGACACGGACTGCCGGAGCCGGGGATCGAACCACCGACCTTCTGATTGAAAGACCGACTTGCTAACCACTGAGCCACAGTCGCCCCTCTAATGATTATTAGAGATGTTTATTAGAGTTGATTATTAGAGGTGATCATTAGAGATGATCATTAGAAGATGTAACAAGATGCTGTTACCTTCTGAATTGTCCCCCAGCACCAATGACACAAGCACGCTCGGCGGACTGTGCCTCTCCTCCCCCTCTCCTCCCCCCTCTCTTCCCCCTCTCCTCCCCCCTCTCCTCCCCCTCTCCTCCCTCCTCTCCTCCCCCTCTCCTCCCCCTCTCCCCTTCCAGTTTATATAGAAGACACACAAAACACACACTTCGCCCCATCTGAGGCCAATTAAGCCTAACCACACCTCTGCCACCACAGATGAGTAGATTAATAAATTAAGGTGATTATTAGAGATGATCATTCAATGGAGATAATTAGGAGAACCAGCACAGAAGAACATGAACAAGAATAAAAAAGAAAACAAATTCTTAATAACCAGAAGTTAATAACAGCCATCAATGTCCAACATTTACATTCACCATCAGGTCACAGCATTGATAAATAAAGAGAGAAACGAGCAGATGTTTCAACGTTTCATAACCAGAAAGCTTTCTGAGCTTTTGGATACAAAGATGTATAAAAGACGACTTTCATCCTCATTTAGTGTTTCCTGTTCCCTTACTGCACGTTTCCAATATGTCCTCATCCTGGGTAGTGTGTGTGTGTGTGTGTGTTACCGGCAGGCCTTCGTGTGTGTGTGTGTGTGTGTGTGTGTGTGTGTGTGTGTGTGTGTGTGTGTGTGTGTGTGTGTGTGTGTGTGTGTGTGTGTGTGTGTGTGTGTGTGTGTGTGTGTGTGTGTGTTACCGGCGGGCCTTCATGTGTGTGTGTGCCGCTACAGGAAGCTGGCTAAGAAGCAGAAGGAGACAGCCGGTGGCTCCGCCCAGCAGAGTGAGATGTGTCAGGTGACCTCGGATCAGAGCTCCACTAAAGTCAGCACGCTGCACAAAGACGACCCGTTCTCCTCCAGCCAGGACCTCAACGGCTTCAGTAAGCTCCTCCCCACCTTCACCTCCTCTTCTCTCTCTCCCCACCTTCACCTCCTCTTCTCTCTATCCTCACCTTCACCTCCTCCTCTCTCTATCCTCACCTTCACTTCCTCTTCTCTCTCCTCCTCACCTTCACCTCCTCTTCTCTCTCCTCCCCACCTTCACCTCCTCTTCTCTCTATCCTCACCTTCACCTCCTCCTCTCTCTATCCTCACCTTCACTTCCTCTTCTCTCTCTCCTCACCTTCACCTCCTCTTCTCTCTCCTCACCTTCACCTCCTCTTCTCTCTCCTCATCTTCAACACCTCTTCTCTCTCCTCCTCACCTTCACCTCCTCTTCTCTCTATCCTCACCTTCACCTCCTCTTCTCTCTCCTCACCTTCACCTCCTCTTCTCTCTCTCCTCACCTTCACCTCCTCTTCTCTCTATCCTCACCTTCACTTCCTCTTCTCTCTCTCCTCACCTTCACCTCCTCTTCTCTCTCCTCACCTTCACCTCCTCTTCTCTCTATCCTCACCTTCACTTCCTCTTCTCTCTCTCCTCACCTTCACCTCCTCTTCTCTCTCCTCACCTTCACCTCCTCTTCTCTCTCCTCCTCATCTTCAACACCTCTTCTCTCTCCTCCTCACCTTCATCTCCTCTTCTTGGTCTTCATCCTCTTACCTTCTTTCCTCCTCTCCTCCCTAGCTGCTCCCTCTCCTTGCTCCTTCTCTGTGCAGGGAGGAAAGACACTGCAGAGCAAATCCCTGCTGAACTCCTACTACTCAGGTACACACACACGTATATATATATATATATATATATATATATTCATATACACATATATGTGTTAATGATATAAGTGTACCTGCATGTGACTCACCGTTCATCTTGATCCTCTTTCAGTCTCCAAAGAGCCGGTTCCAGCCACGACGATCGGTGAGTCACAACGCATCATGTCTTCATCTGTGTGTGTGTGTGTGTGTGTGTGTGTGTGTGTGTGTGTGTGTGTGCGTGCGTGCGTGCGTGCGTGCGTGCGTGCGTGCGTGCGTGCGTGCGTGCGTGCGTGCGTGTGCGCGCGCGCGCGTGTGAGCAGCATGAGAATGCACATTCTTACATTCCATGCACTTTATCTTATTTTTATATTCTACTGTTCAATTTTAAATATTCATTCATTCATTTCCATTTATGGCACTCTGTTTATTGTTAAATGTTTATTGTTAAATGTTAAACTCTACGCACCTTCCGCCAGGACAAATTCCTTGAATGTGAAAACAAACATGGCAATAAATGGTTCTGATTCTGATTCTGAAACAAGAGTTTACAGTATCACACATATTCTGACATTTTCAATGTGACACATACATATATATATATATGTATATATATGTATGTATGTGTGTATGTTGCCTTGAGCAACATACATACACGCAACATACACACACGCGACTATTGCCTGGAGGCCAAGAACATACTTCTAGTACGTCTTCATTCAGTACGAGCTCCATTAAGCAAAGTGAAAGAATGAAGATCACTTTGGAGAAACCCTTTGTACACGAAGGCCTTCCATTACACCATGGATATCATATCATCTTCATTGTCTATCTTCCTGTTGGTCTTCCTAAGAACAGAACTGTTTAGCTCCACATCTGTAATGTCAGTGGCTCACTGTTCCACTGCAGCCCATAATAGTATAGTATATGATATTATTATATAATCTGTTTCAGACAGCAGAGAGAAACAGCTGGCTTCAGAGAGAGGGTTATGTTTGGATATTTAGGATGTACAGGTTCATGATATTTGAATTATCTGTTGGAGTCGTGGAGTGACGAACATAAGAGATAAGAGTTGACATATCTATTTTATATTAATGTGAAAACATCTCTTCAAACTGGATTTTTCGCCATCAAAGTAAAAGCAGGGCCGTTGTATTGCTTTTTTGGCGTGCACTTTATTTGTTTGGGATTGACCTCACGGGGGCCGGACTGGGACAGCATGTGGGCCAGGTGTGGCCCACGGGCCGTACAATGCCCGATTCTTGCCTATAGGGTGTCTATAGGGTGTATGGCTTGTAGAGCTTTTAGACCGTAAGGCTTGTAGGATCTATAGGGCCTATAGGGCGTATGGCTTGTAGGGTCTATAGGGCGTATGGATTATAGGGCCTATAGGGCGTATGGCTTGTAGGGTCTGTAGGGCTTATGGCTTATAGGGTCTATAGGGTGTATGGCTTGAGGGGTCCATAGGGTGTATGGCTTATAGGGCCTATAGAGCGTATGGCTTGTAGGGTCTATAGGGCCAATAGGGCATATGGCTTGTAGGGTCTATAGGGCATATAGGGCGTATGGCTTGTAGGGTCTATAGGGCCAATAGGGCATATGGCTTGCAGGGTCTATAGGGCATATGGCTTGTAGGGTCTATAGGGCATATAGGGTGTATGGCTTGTAGGGTCTATAGGGCGTATGGCTTGTAGGGTCTGTAGGGCGTAAGGCTTATAGAGCCCTATAGGGTCTATAGGGCATATGGCTTATAGGGTCTATAGGGCATATGGCGTATAGTAAGGCTTGTAGGGTCTATAGGGCATATGGCATATAGGGCCTATAGGGTGTATGGCTTGTATGGTCTATAGGGCGTATAGGGCGTATGGCTTGTAGGGTCTATAGGGCCTTTAGGGCGTATGGCTTGAAGGGTATGTGTTGATGTGTATGATCGTCTTCACCACTCAGTTATCACTCCATCTGCCCAAACTAATTGAGCACATACACTCATCCAATCTTCCCTTCCCCAATTAGAGGACAGATATTACCTGCTTTAAGGCCACGCCCATCAATCAGGGCGCAGGGAGGTAAGTGACTTGTTGAACTGCTGCTTGTCATCGCCGTCGATGTGTGACCATACAGTCCAGAGTGTGTGTGTGGGGGTTGTCATAGACAGGAGGTCTGATGTCATGGTAACACCGCCCTCTCCCTCTCCTTCCCTTCACAGACAGCAGCCAGCCATCGCTCGCCCAGCCCTCTCTGACCCTGCAGAGTTTCCCCTATGGAGGCTGTGAGTCTGTGGAGCTCTCCTATCAGAGTGGTATGTGCACCAACCGAGTGGCTGTGGGTCAGGCAGCTAGTCAGCCAGCTGGTTAGTTAGCTGGTTAGTCGGTAATTCAGTCAGCTGGTTAGTTAGCTGGTTAATCAGTCAGCTAGTAAGCTAACTGGCTAGTTGGCTGGTTAGTTAGCTGGGTAGTCAGTTGGCTAGTAAGCTACCTGGCTACTTAGCAGGTTAGTAAGGTAGTTAGTCATCTAGTAAGGTAACTGGCTAGTTAGCTGAGTAGTCAGTCGGCTAGTAAGCTACCTGGTTAGTTAGCAGGTTAGCTAGGTAGTCAGTCAGCTAGTAAGGTAACTGGCTAGTTGGCAGGCTAGTTAGCTGATTAGTTGGGTAGTCAGTCAGCTAGTACGCTAACTGGCTAGTTGACAGGCTAGTTAGCTGATTAGTTGGGTAGTGAGTCAGCTGGTAAGCTACCTGGCTAGTTAGGAGGTTAGTTAGGTAGTTAGTCAGCTATTAAGCTAACTGGCTAGTTGGCAGGCTAGTTAGCTGGTTAGTTGGGTAGTGAGTCGGCTGGAAAGCTACCTGGCTAGTGAGCAGGTTAGCTAGGTAGTCAGTCAGCCAGTCAACTGGTTAGTTAGCTGGTTAGTCAGGTAGCCAGTCAACCTCTTAGACAGTCAATAAGGTAGCTAGGCATAAACATATTGGGAATATTTGTATATTAGAATATTATTTCTATTGTTACAGCACAGGACGACGACAGCTTGAGCTTCTTCTTCTTTTGTCAGGTTGCCAGTAGACACATCGTGATAATTATGATGATAATTAGTTAAAACCGTTCGATATTAAATGACGGTATGAGGATAGGTCCACTTGTTAACATTTATTTTGTTATGTTAGATGCTTCAGTAATTCACCTCTTGAAGATTAGACTAGGAATCTGCTCCTTTATGTTCTGCAGGTCAGTTCCAGCCAGCTATTCGAGTGGCAGACCTCCTGCAGCACATCACGCAGATGAAGTGTGGCCAGGGCTATGGCTTCAAGGAGGAATACAAGGTGATTACACCAATGACCACACAGAGGGCAAGAATAACTTCAGATGGACAACACTACGAGCAGCTCCGAGATAATATGTACAGGACAATGTCTGAATGTTAAAGTGTGATGAACATGTGTGTCACAAAACTGCTGTGGTTCATCCTCCATGAGCCTGAACACACAGCCGCTACACTGCTGAGCTTAATGAACTAAAGTCACACGGATTGTCAAGGGGATTCAACCCAACCGACAGATAAGATGCTCCTTGGTTTTAACTGGGCGTGTCACAAGTCATATATTCAAGAGGGAGTATTTATATGTTTCCATTGAGTGTTTCCAGAGGCCCAGGTGATCATTTTTTTTGTCAACATAACATAAATAACATAAATAAATGACGTTAGCATCTCCAGCTCCATGAAATGATTCCTTTATTCCATTGCCTGTCTTTCCTGTGTGTGTGTGTGTGTGTGTGTGTGTGTGTGTGTGTGTGTGTGTGTGTGTGTGTGTGTGTGTGTGTGTGTGTGTGTTTGTGTGTCAAACAAACATATATAGATACATTTTAACCATATGACTGCGTGAAGTGAAGCATTATGTTATGGTGGGTCCAGTTACCTGACCAGAGGATAAGCTCACCTGACATCCAGTTACCTGGTCAGAGGATAAGCTCACCTGACATCCAGTTACCTGGTCAGAGGATAAGCTCACCTGACATCCAGTTACCTGGTCAGAGGATAAACTTACCTGACTGGCATCGATGGATCTGGGGTTTCTGTCCTCACAGTATTTGTTGCCATAACGTCTGTGCTGTGTTCACATGCTAGCTGGAAAGTCCAACATGATGGGCATTCAGGAAGGCCTTCAATTTACCTTTTTATTTGTTAATGTACGTATTAAAGTTGAATTCCATGTAACACCCATGAGACAGAGTCACTGCCCCAGCTGGCTTCATTCATATTCATGTGTCCGTGCATGAGTTCTGGACATCTGAACATATTTACATGCATATTTCTGTGTTCAAACCTTAATTTGAAACTCTTGTGTACATGTGTGTGTTCAGGCCCTGGCGGAGGGACAGACGGCACCCTGGGAAACGGCCAAAAAGGACGAGAACCGCAACAAGAATCGCTATGGCAACATCATCGCTTGTGAGTACTGCAATGAAAGAGATGGTTTCACTTTGTCTGGGTTGGTTTGGTGAAGTTTGGTATAGTTTAGGTTAGTCTGGGTTGGTTTGGTATGGTTTAGGTTAGTCTGGGTTGGTTTGGTATGGTTTTGGTTAGTCTTTGTTAGTTTGGTGAGGTTTAGTATTGTTTAGGTTAGTCTGGGTTGGTTTAGTATGGTTTAGTTCAAGTACTACAAATTTTTGGTCCAGGAACTAGTACCAAAAAACTCAACACTCAGAGCGTCCACATTCAGATCTGTATGTGTAGAGATTGTAAAGCTTTGAGGATTTTAGACTCCACAAAATAAGTACATTCAATTGAATTGAGTTAAATATTTTAAGGAGAGACAGAGATGAGGTCCAAATACTGGTTCTATAAGACATGCTGAGAGACAGAGATGAGGTCCAGCCACTGGTTCCATTAGACATGCTGAGGAACAGAGATGAGGTCCAACCACTGGTCCCATTAGACATGCTGAGGAACAGAGATGAGGTCCAACCACTGGTTCTATAAGACATGCTGAGAGACAGAGATGAGGTCCAACCACTGGTCCCATTAGACATTCAATTCAATTCAATTCAGTTTATTTTGTATAGCCCAAAATCACAAATACAAATTTGCCTCTAAGGGCTTCACAATCTGTACACATACGACATCCCTGTCCCGGAACCTCACATCGGATCAGGAAAAACTCCCTCTAGAAAACAAGGGGAAGAAACCTGAGGGAGAGCAACAGAGGAGGATCCCTCTCCCCGGATGGACAGAAGCAATAGATGTCATGTGTACAGAATCAACATAACAGAGTTACAGCACATTCAATGGATGTCACAGAAATTATTCATGAGTAGTAGGCATGGCCACGACCCAGATGATTATGATCCACGACAGCAGACGGAGGTGAAGATGAAGGGCATCAGCAGGGCCGCCATGGAAGGGAACAGGACCGGCTTCAGACAGCCACGATCCATGGACGCTTGAGGAGAGGAAGCACAGAGGCTCCCGAGAGGAAGTAGAGTTAGTAATGAGCATTAAAGAGACATTCATTAATTTATCTAGAAGTATAGAGAGGAGAAAAATGAGAGGGAGAAGAAGATATAAATCCCTCGGTGTTTCCCCAAGGCGCTCCCCGGAAACATAAGTCCATAGGAGCACCCCAGGAGCACCTGAGGAAGGGAAGAGGAGGAGAGAGAGAGGCCAGGAGAGAGGAGCTCATTGTATCCTAAAATGTTCCCCAGCACTCTAAGCCTATGGCAGCATATCTAGGTGCTGGACCCTAGGTCCGCTGAGCCAGCCCTAACCATACGTACTGTCAAAGAGAAAAGTCTTAAATCTTCTCTTAAATGAGGTGACTGTGTCTGCTCCCCGAACCGAAAGCGGAAGCTGGTTCCACAGAAAGGGAGCTTGATAACTGAAGGCTCTGGCCCCCATCCTACTTTTTAAGACTCTAGGAACCACAAGTAGCCCCGCATTCATTGAGCGCAGCTCTCTGGTGGGACAATATGGTGCTATAAGCTCCCTAAGATATGATGGTGCATTACCAATTAAGGCTTTATATGTAAGAAGAAGGACTTTAAATGCAATTCTCTGTCTTACAGGAAGCCAGTGGAGATCAACCAATACAGGAGTAATGTGATCTCTCCTCTTAGCTCTCGCTAGCACACGGGCTGCAGCATTCTGGATCAACTGTAGAGACCTGAGAGACCCAGCAGAGCAGCCCGATAATACAGAGTTACAGTAGTCCAGTCTTGAGGTAACAAATGCGTGGATCAATGTTTCTGCATCCCTTCGAGACAGGATGTGC
Source organism: Cottus gobio (assembly GCA_023566465.1). Taxonomy (NCBI): domain Eukaryota; kingdom Metazoa; phylum Chordata; class Actinopteri; order Perciformes; family Cottidae; genus Cottus; species Cottus gobio. The sequence goes on from CM042222.1 coordinate 28,854,590, forward strand.
CGGATCTTTGCGATGTTGCGTAGGTGGAAAAAGGCAGTCCTTGAGATCTGTTTCACGTGGGAACCGAAGGACAAGTCTTGGTCAAAGACAACTCCCAGGTTCCTCACGGTGGTGGTTGACGCCAGTGCAATGCCATCAAGAGAAACAATATCATTAGATAATTGATTTCTCAGTGGCTCTGGGCCAAGCAAAATAACCTCAGTCTTGTCCGAGTTCAGCATCAGGAAGTTGCAGGTCATCCAGGTTTGTATGTCTTTAAGACATGCTTGAAGTTTAGCCACCTGGCTGGTTTCATCTGGCTTGATCGATATATATAGCTGGGTATCATCGGCGTAGAAATGAAATTTTATTGAGTGTTTCCTGATAATATTGCCTAACGGAAGCATATAAAGGGTGAACAAAATTGGACCAAGGACGGAGCCCTGTGGTACCCCATTTTTAACACCCGTGCTCACCGAGGCCACATCATTTACATATACAAACTGAGATCGATCTGATAGATACGATCCAAACCAGCTTAGTGCTGTACCCCTAATACCAATCAACTGTTCTAGCCTTTCTAATAAAATGTCATGGTCAATGGTGTCGAATGCAGCACTAAGGTCTAACAGAACTAAAACGGTTACAAGTCCCCTATCTGATGCAACTAAAAGGTCGTTCGTAATTGTCACTAAAGCTGTCTCTGTGCTATGGTGCTTTCTAAATCCGGACTGAAAGTCCTCAAATAAACTATTGCTATCTAAAAAGTCACATAACTGATTTGTAACTACTTTCTCCAGAATTTTAGACAGGAAGGGCAGGTTAGAGATAGGTCTATAGTTAGCCAACACTTCTGGATCGAGAGTTGGCTTCTTGAGTAGAGGTTTAATTACAGCCATTTTGAACGACTGTGGCCCATAACCAGTTAGTAAAGAACCGTTAATAATATCCAGCAAAGAGGTGCTAACCAAAGGCAACACCTCCTTCAGCAATGTCGTTGGGATGGGGTCCAGGAGACAGGTAGACGATTTGGAAGCCGAAACGGTTGAAGACAGTTGGTCCAGGCTTATGGGGAGAAAGCCATCCAAACACACATCAGGGCCCACAGCCGCCGCCGCCGCCGAGGCCAGTCCACTTGAGGATAAACAGCCAGTAGCTGGGGGCAGGAGATCGCCAATCCTGCCTCTGATGGCCAGAATCTTGTCATTGAAGAAGGTCATGAAGTCATCACTGCTGAGGTCCGTAGGAATACACGGCTTCACAGAGCTGTGACTCTCCGTTAGCCTGGCCACAGTACTGAACAGAAACCTGGGGTTGTTCTTGTTCCTCTCTATTACTGATGAATAGTAGGCTCCTCTGGCATTACGGAGGGCCCTCTTGTAGGTTGTCTGACTGTCCCGCCAGACTAACCAGGATTCCTCTAGCTTGTTGGAACGCCATAAACCTTCCAGCTTCCGTGATGCTTGCTTCAGTATGCGGGTCTGAGGGCTATACCATGGAGCGAGCCTTCTTTGTTTGATGATCCTCTTCTTTAGAGGGGCTATCGAGTCCAGTGTCGTTTTCAGTGAGCTTGTAGCACTATCAACTAAATGATCAATCTGGGATGGACTGCAGTTAGCAACAGAGTTATTTATTATATTGAGGCATGGTAATGAATTAAATACAAAAGGAATCACTTTCTTATATTCATCAATAACAACATCAGTTATACCTCTGGTGTAAAAACTTCTGTCAGAGAGCACACACACCGGCAGCACAAACTCAAAAGTTATAAGACAATGGTCCGACAAAACAGGGTTCTGCGGAAAAAACACCAAATGCTCTACATCAACACCATATGTAAGAACAAGGTCGAGGGTGAGGAACAGAAATGAGGTCCAACCACTGGTTCTATAAGACATGCTGAGAGACAGAGATGAGGTCCAACCACTGGTCCCATTAGACATGCTGAGAGACAATTCAATTCAATTCAGTTTATTTTGTATAGCCCAAAATCACAAATACAAATTTGCCTCTGAGGGCTTTACAATCTGTACACATACGACATCCCTGTCCCGGAACCTCACATCAGATCAGGAAAAACTCCCACTAAAAAACAAGGGGAAGAAACCTGAGGGAGAGCAACAGAGGAGGATCCCTCTCCCCGGATGGACAGAAGCAATAGATGTCATGTGACCAGAATCAACATAACAGAGTTACAGCACATTCAATGGATGTCACAGAAATTATTCATGAGTAGTAGGCATGGCCACGACCCAGATGACTATGATCCACGACAGCAGACGGAGGTGAAGATGAAGGGCATCAGCAGGGCCGCCATGGAAGGGAACAGGATCGGCTTCAGACAGCCACGATCCATGGACGCTTGAGGAGAGGAAGCACAGAGGCTCCCGAGAGGAAGTAGAGTTAGTAATGAGCATTAAAGAGACATTCATTTATCTAGTATAGAGAGGAGAAAATGAGAGGGAGAAGAAGATATAAATCCCTCGGTGTTTCCCTAAGATGCTCCCTGGCAATATAAGTCCATAGGAGCACCCCAGGAGCACCTGAGGAGGGGAAGAGGAGGAGAGAGAGAACAGGAGAGAGGAGCTCATTGTATCCTAAGATGTTCCCCAGCAGTCTAGGCCTTTGGCAGCATATCTAGGGGCTGGACCCTAGGTCCGACCTGAGCCAGCCCTAACTATAAGTACTGTCAAAGAGAAAAGTCTTAAGTCTACTCTTAAATGAGGTGACTGTGTCTGCCCCCCGGACTGAAAGTGGAAGCTGGTTCCACAGAAAGGGAGCTTGATAACTAGAGCTAGACAGAGATGAGGTCCAACCACTGGTCCCATTAGACATGCTGAAGTACAACAAAGATGAGGTCCAACCACTGGTCCCATTAGACATGCTGAGGAACAGAGATGAGGTCCAACCACTGGTCCCATTAGACATACTGAAGTACAACAAAGATGAGGTCCAACCACTGGTCCCATTAGACATGCTGAGGAACAGAGATGAGGTCCAACCACTGGTTCTATAAGACATGCTGAGAGACAGAGATGAGGTCCAACCACTGGTCCCATTAGACATGCTGATGAACAGAGAATAGGTCCAACCACTGGTCCCATTAGACATGCTGAGGAACAGAGATGAGGTCCAACCACTGGTCCCATTAGACATGCTGAGGAACAGAGATGAGGTCCAACCACTGGTTCCATTAGACATGCTGAAGTTCAACAGAGATGAGGTCCAACCACTGGTAATGAAAACACACTCCACTAACCTGAGGCTCTAACATGAAACTTTAACCTGTCAAGGTAGCCAACAGGAAGTATGATACATTTGCTATTAGTATAAATCCGTTACTTACAAGATCCTGGTAATGGAAACTGTCCATCTTGCTTGCTGTGATTGTACAAAACCCCATTTTCTTGAGAAATGTTTTAAAAGGGAAATTACTTTGTTCGCCGTCTTTATTAGAACAAAGAAATGGAGACAGAGCGACCGGAGCTCCAGCTGTTAATGAGGAGGCTGAACCTGAGGAGCAACGAGCTCAGAGCAGAGGGCTTCAGCAAGAGGTCCACCTGGCTCTGCACACAATGTATCATCACCTATTTATATGTATATATGAGAATATGACTATATACTCCACTTCACATCCTTTACACCAAACTTACCACTTCAAGATGTTCTTCACCCTCCGTTTCCAGTTGTTGGTCTTTTTCACTTCTTCTGTTCTGAACATTACACACATTTGGGTGTTTGAAAGCAGCAGGAAGGTTCATGTGGACGTCCATGTTTCGGGTTAAAGTCTGATCTGGAATCTGTTCAGCACCTCGAACACATGCTCACACTCATCCAGCCTCGGCAGAGCCTGCTAAGACCTTAGACTGTCCTCACAAGGATAGTAATCTCTATTCTCTATGGTGCTTCTCTTCTCTTATCTTCTCTCCTCTTCTAAACCCTTCCTCTCCTTTCCATTCTCTATTTCCTCTCCTTTGCTCTCCATCCATCCATCCTGTCAGATTACCTCTGACAGTATCTGGGTTGAGGCAGAGCTCAGTAGTGTTTCCTCATTACAGGCATCTGTCTGCTTCTATTTCCTCTTGCTCCCCCCTCCTCCCCCATCCTCTCCCCTCCTCCTCCCCACTTTTCTCTCTTTTCTCTTCTTCTTCTCTGCCAGCAGTTCACAGAAGAACCTCCCATATGTTCATTTATAATTCAACAAAAGCCCGCCTTCGAAATAACAGATTTATTGGTGAGGATACACACATGTGCATAAATAGTGTGTGTTTGTGTGTGTGTGTGTGTGTGTGTGTGTGTGTGTGTGTGTGTGTGTGTCTGTGTGTGTATGTGTGTGTGTCTGTGTGTGTTTGTGAATGTGTTGTTGTTGTTCAGCTGCAGGGAGATCTGCTCTTAATAGGCTATTACACACACTCACTCACTCACACACACACACACACACACACACACACACACACACACACACACACACACACACACTCAATCACACATGCTATTAAACCCCTAATGCCAGCAGCGAGTTGCCGTGAGTGAGTTGAGCTCCAGAGGGAGTTAACTGATTAAGTAAATCTGTGACAGACTCAATCCCTGCTTAGTGGCTATGGAGAAGGAGGCAAGGAGAGCAGGAGGAGGAGGAAGGAGAGGGAAGGAGGGGAGAGAGGGCACAATAAGGAAGGAGAGAAGAGAGGACACAAGAGGGAAGGAGAGGAGAGAGGACACAAGAGCCTTAGAGATAGGGTAAGGAGATGAGTTTCCTCTGTAGGGCTCAGCCTTAAAGATAGGGTAAGGAGATGAGTTTCCTCCATAGGGCTCAGCCTTAGAGATAGGGTAAGGAGATGAGTTTCTTCCATAGGGCTCAGCCTTAGAGATAAGGTAAGGAGATGAGTGTCCCATGTAAGATTCAGCCTTAGAGATAGGGTAAGGAGATGAGTGTCCTATGTAGGGATCAGTCTTAGATATAGGGTAAGGAGATGAGTTTCCTCTGTAGGGCTCAGCCTTAGAGATAGGGTAAGGAGATGAGTTTCTTCCATAGGGCTCAGCCTTAGAGATAAGGTAAGGAGATGAGTGTCCCATGTAAGATTCAGCCTTAGAGATAGGGCAAGGAGATGAGTGTCCTATGTAGGGATCAGCCTTAGAGATAGGGTAAGGAGATGAGTTTCCTCTGTAGGGATCAGCCTTAGATATAGGGTAAGGAGATGAGTTTCCTTTGTAGGGCTCAGCCTTAGAGATAGGGTAAGGATATGAGTTTCCTCTGTAGGGCGCAGCCTTAGAGATAGGGTAAAGAGATGAGTGTCCTATGTAGGGATCAGCCTTAGAGATAGGGTAAGGAGATGCATTTCCTCTGTAGGGCTCAGCCTTGGAGATAGGGTAAGGACCTTGGACATCAGGAGGGAGCTTGGAGTTGTGCCGCTACTCCTTCGTGTCGAAAGGAGTCAGCTGAGGTGGTTCGGGTCTCATCAGGATGTCTTCAGAACGCCTCCCTTTAGAGGTTTTCCAGGCACGTCCATGTGGGAGGAAACCCCGGGGAAGACCCAGGACACGCTGGAGGGATTATATCCAGGGGTGCACATAACTTTTTCAGTGAGTTACTCAGGTGAGTACCAGCAGATGGTGTCTGGTACTCACCCCATATGTAGCGTGGTCTTAATAAGTGCAGTCTTAAGTGCAGTCTTCCTCACTGTCCTCCTCAGTGCTGGCACCACTGTCCTCTTCAGTGTCGCCCCTACTGTCCTCTGCTTCAGCTTCCTGCATGGTAGATGATGAAGATGCTGCAGATGCACCTCTCTGTCCTTGATTGAGCCTCCTATTAGCTGTCTCCATCCACAGGTCAACAGCAGGCTTTGGGTCAAATGTCTCTGTGGTCTGCTTTGACAGGTGAATGTGCATTAGGGCTGACAGACGAGATCTGTACTTGGTTTTTATTATGTTGAGATGTGAGAATCCCCTCTCACAAGCTGCACTGCTTAAAGGCAGTGTAAGAGACAGCTTAACCACCGTGTTGATGTTGGAGTAAGCATCTGGGTTACTTGTATTTACTATTTGGACCAAGTCATACACAGAAGAGGCTCCCAGGCGTTTTCCTGCCTGCTTTAAGCGCATCCATTCTGTCACAGTGGTATCTTTGTCAAGTTGCAAGGTGGCCTCATATTTCTTGAGAATGCTGCAAACTGTTGTGTTTCCAAAACTGTGGAGGTCTTGCATTTCCTGAGGCCATGTTGAAGGATCAAATACTAAGAAATGATCACATGACTTGAGGGAGTCATATCTGATTTCAAACTCTTCAATTAACCCCCTGAGTAAGTGTGTCTTGTCTCTGTCCGCATCCGCATTAGAAACAGTGTGTGCCCTGTGGCTTTCACCATCAAGCAGAAGTGTGAACTGTCCAATGGCCACCATGAGTTCATCCTTACATTCTCCAATGGTCAGCTTTTCCTTCTGAAACCTAATGGATGTGGTCTTCAAAATGTTTCCAATGTCAAGCATGTCTGACAGAAAGCACCGAAAACGCTCTGTGCAGATATGCTGCAAGTCACTGTTATCACTCGTAGCCAGTTGCATTTTAATGGCTGGCAATAGTCTTGATATTTTTAACAGTGTTTCATGCCTCCATGCAGACCATCTGATATTATGAAACTTACCCAGTTTCACAAAGGAGATCCCATTTTCTTCACATAGCTTCTTCAGTGCAGCAGTTTTTTTTGCTCCACCTTTTTGTAAATAAAACTGCAGCAGCTTGACCACAGAGCGATTAAATGTCTCACAGTAGGGAACATTGCGATCAGCTGATTTTGCGCAATTCTCCAGTGTGTGTGCGGTGCACAGAATGTGTACAAGGGAGTCTCCAACCGCAGCAAGTTGCCGGAGCTTTGGCACAATGCCGTTGTATATACCGACGTTGACAGCAGCCCCGTCTGTGCACACAGCGACCAACTTTGTTGTCCAGTCATCCAAGCCTGTGTCCTGGAAAAGTTTCACAAGTCCGTCTGTTATGGCCTGCGCGGTTCGCTCAGCACCCAATTCAATCAGTCCAATAAAGTCCGAAGTAAACTCTCCGTTGCTGGACACAGACACAATGTAAACGATTTCCTGCTCAGTTTTTGTGATGTCCTCGGATCCATCAAAAAGCAGCCCCCAAAATTCAGCAGTCTGCAACTTGGCTCGTAACTCCCCGCTGATGGTGTGAGCGATGCTCTGCATGATCCGTGTGCCCCCTTCACGTGAATGATATGCACCTCCGACATTTACTCCTAGCCGCTTCAGTAAAGGAACATCCTCAGAATAGGAAGACATGGGACGTGCGTGTTTAGCTTTATGGAAGGCGAGGAGAAAAATATTAAACAGAGCTTGCCGCTGTTCTTCATTCAGCTTGTCTCGCCATCTGGCAAGTGGGCGACTGGACATTTCTTCTCGGCTAGCTTGTTTATTAGCAATGGCTTGCGCCACATTCGTGTGCTCCTTGCTCTTTTCATGTTTGTCAAATAAAGGATGGTTGAAATTCTTTGAGCCTTTATAAAACGCACCTGTTTTGTCTGCTAGATGTGGATTTGAGCGGCAAATCTTGCACCACATTTCAGTGCGCTCATCGTTAGCTTCAAGCCACTGCACATCTTGGAGCCATTTTTCCGAAAAAAGTCTTTTCTTCGGCTCTGGCTCCAGTTGGCTTTTCTTCGTTGGTGGCGAAACGCCAAAGAAGCTGCTTAATGTCTGTTGCTTTCTGGACATATCTGACAGTAGTTGACAACCAACATGTCATGTGTAAGGTTAGATGAGAATATCGGTCAAGTACGCAAAGGCGCGTAGTAACACAAGTGGCATTACGCATTCCTGATTTTTGTCGCGCATGCGTACCTGCGTACCAGTTATGTGCACCCCTGATTATATCTCCCAGCTGGTCTGGGAACGCCTCGGGATCCCCCAGAATGAGGGAACATGTTGCGGGTGAGAGGGAAGCCTGGGTCAGCCTGCTGTGCCTGCTGCCACCGAGACCCGACCATGGATAAGAGGATGAAAATGGATGGATGGATGGATGCTTTCTACTGCTCCTCTGTAACAGTTGCCAAGGATTAGACAGAAATACAGTCGTTCATGAGCTTCCTACCCAGGATGGAGATGTGAGGACCATACCAGCTTGTTACTGATGAACTAAAAGCTGTTTCAAACCACTTGGCTTACCTTAGCTCTGTGGAGACAGGAGTGTTTGCCTTCTTTCTTCAACGATCAGATTTTAAGCAACAGGTTGTTCTCTGAGCTCCACAATTGCGGATTTCATCTCTATATGAGCTCATGCTTCTTTAACCTGTGACGTCTCTTCTCTTGAAGCCTCCTCTTTGCCTCCTTGCCTCCTTGATGCTTCCTTGTCACCTGGACAGAGCCCTCACCTCTCCGTTCATCCAGACTCCCTGGTTGGGGAATGATTGTATTGATCACCACGTCATCACTGCATTTGCTGGAGGAATAATGTTTATTCCTCCAGATTTATGTCATCAAACAGTCCCCCCCCCTCTGTTCTCTTCTCCTCTCCTCTCTTATTTTCCTGCACCCTATCATTAGGAGGAGCCGGCTGGTCATGAAATGACCTTTGGTCCGAGCTGTTATTCCTCCTCTTCTTTCTGGGTCCATCATGCTTCTAGTTGAGCAGTGGGAAGATGTTGTGAGCGGTTATTGACTCAAATCTCGTAATCTCTTCTCCGATATTGATCAGGGTTGTTTTTTTCATTGCTCCAGCACAACAATGTTTTGTTCTCTTGGTTGTACTTTCTCTCCACAACCCATTACGTTCAGCAAACAGCTAAAAGAACCCATTGTAGTTAGGAGACGTGACTTGAACCCTCAGTCTCTAGTGTCAAAGGGACATGCTGTGTTTGCCACTGAGAGGATTGTCATGATGACTACAGACTGCTGGGTAGGTATACGAGGGTCATTTAATTTAAACAAGTGCTGTTACAGTTCTGGTTCAGACACCGCACTTTCCCGTCCGGTCCGCTAGCGGCTCCGATCTGTGGGTAAATGTAACTTTAGGCCTGTTGTATTTTTGTGCTATCTGACCCCACAGACGATCACACCAGAGTCCGACTGCAGCTGCTAGATGGAGACCCCCACTCTGACTACATCAATGCTAATTATATTGACGTGAGTGCAGACACACACACACACACACACACACACACACACACATGGACACGCACACAAAGATTGCTTCTCTACTGCTTGAAGCCCCAAACCATAACCCTCATGACTGCATGCTTTAACCCAACTCTATGTAAATAATCTTAATTCTAACATAATTAAAAAAAAATTGGTTTTATTTAAGTGTAGTGTAGTTGTAGAGTTGTGCGAAGGGTTGTAATCAGAATCAGAACCATTTATTGCCATGTTTGATTTCACATTCAAGGAATTTGTCTTGGTGGGAGGTGCATAACATTTAACAATAAACGGAGTGCAATATGGGGTAATATGGTACTATGAGCTCTCTAGTGGGGTAATATGGTACTATAAGCTCTCTAGTGGGGTAATATGGTACTATAGGCTCTCTAGTGGGGTAATATGGTACTATGAGCTCTCTAGTGGGGTAATATGGTACTATAGGCTCTCTAGTGGGGTAATATGGTACTATAAGCTCTCTAGTGGGGTAATATGGTACTATGAGCTCTCTAGTGGGGTAATATGGTACTATAAGCTCTCTAGTGGGGTAATATGGTACTATGAGCTCTCTAGTGGGGTAATATGGTACTATAGGCTCTCTAGTGGGGTAATATGGTACTATGAGCTCTCTAGTGGGGTAATATGGTACTATAGGCTCTCTAGTGGGGTAATATGGTACTATGAGCTCTCTAGTGGGTAATATGGTACTATAAGCTCTCTAGTGGGGTAATTTTCTTATCTTTTGTTAGTACACACGTTGAAGCAGGAGGGAAGAAATGTGCAGAAGAAATTATGGAAAGGGGAGGAAAAGATGGATTGGGAAGGAGCAAGCGAAGCAGACGTAGAGAAAGTAAAATGGTCCAAGGCTAGAAGTGAAGAAATGAGATAAACTGATAATAAGAACGAGATGAAGAAATATTGGGTGAAGGAGCTGGAGAAGGAGATATTCAAAAGGTTAGGGGAGAGGAGGTGTGACAATTGGTTGGGAATCTTTGGAGACAAAGACCACAGATATCCAAGGAAAAAGACAAAGAGAAGGAGGAGAGAAAAACTGTATAGAGACAGACATGAAGACATGAACTGACTTGTCTTTATCTCACAGGGCTACCATCGACCCAGACATTACATCGCCACACAAGGTAATTAAACTCACATGAGGAGTGTGTGTGTCTGTGTGTGTGTGTGTGGGTTGGTGGGTATGTAGCAGCCACCTGGTAAATGTCGTCGTTTTGGGCTTGAAGGCTACAACAACCTCCTAAATCTAAACCGCAATATAAAATCCTGTTGACAAATTTAAGACTCCATTACCTCAAACTTCTAAACCACTATCTGGGATTGATTGCATGTGTGTGCACACATGTGGGCCTCCCCGTTCATGTGTGCATGTTCGATGTGTGTGTGTTTGTGTAAATCTGTGCAACGTAGAGCAACACAGATTAATACGTAGAGCAAAACACTGATACATATATATATATATATATATACATACAATGCCTATGTTTGTGTGTGTGTTTTGTGTGTCAGGGCCCATGCAGGAAACAGTGAGGGATTTCTGGAGGATGGTCTGGCAGGAAAACTCGGCCTCTATCGTCATGGTTACCAACCTGGTGGAGGTGGGCAGGGTGAGTTCAGATTTTGTGTGCGTGCGTGCGTGCGTGCGTGCGTGCGTGCGTGCGTGCGTGCGTGCGTGCGTGTGTGTGTGTGTGTGTGTGTGTGGCATAAGATTAGATCCGACTATACCTTGAATAAAGGATGTAGCACTATAGTAGCACTGAAATGGCTCTTACTGATAGCACTTTGTAGTTGAACTTTATTGATGAAATTGTACCTTCTTGATTCTTGTTGTTCTGATTCCTGTTTGTACTCACGGTGGAATCACTTATTGTAAGTCGCTTTGGATAAAAGCGTCAGCTAAATGAAATGTAATGTAATTAGAGTTATATAATCTGCATGAGGAGTTTGATATCGTGTCTGATTCACAAATAATATCAAGGAGACTTTGAGTGGCTCAATGATCCTGGGAGCTATGTTGTCCGGGGCATCAGCCCCTGGTAGGGTCTCCCAAGGCAAACAGGTCTTGGGGGAGAGCCCAGACTAAGAGCGGTTCAAAAACTAATGATAAGCAGCCCAAAGACTGTAGCTACTTCGCCCGGACTAGGGAAACCGGGGCACCCTCCAGCAGCCAGAGCCGTGAGGCGAGCTCGATGGCAAGTGTCTGGTGGCTGGGCCTTGGCCCATGGGGCCCTGTTGGGCTCAGCCCGAAGAAACATCATGGCGCAGTCACCCTGTGGACCCACCACCCGCAGGGACAGACATCGGGGTCTGGTGTTATGTAGACCAGGTCGGCGGGCCGTCCAGGGGGCATGGGCAAGCCGATCGCTGGCAGCATCCCTAGCTCTAGGGATGTGGAACGTCACCTCGCCCAGGGTGAGAGGCGCCGGGCGGGAGTAGGGATACTCACGAGTCCCCGGCTGAGCGCCGCCGTGTTGGAGTTTTCCCCGAAGAACGAGAGGGTCGCCTCCCTGTGCCTACGGGTTGCGGGGAGTAAGGCTCTGACTGTTGTTTGTGCTTATGCACCAAACAGCATTTCGGAGTATCCGGCCTTCTTGGAGTCGGTGGGAGGGGTCCTGGAAAGGGCGCCACCTGCCGACTCCATAGTTCTCCTGGGAGACCGGGGTTGTGCTTCCCATCCTCAAGAAGGGGGACTGGAGAGAGTGCTCAATTTATCGGGGTATCACACTACTCAGCCTCCCGGGAAAAGCTTATGCCAGGGTGCTGGAAGAGAGGCTATGACCGTTTGTCGAACCTCGGATTCAAGAAGAACAGTGCGGGTTTCGTCTTGGTCGTGGAACAGTGGTGGACCAGCTCTTTACCCTTGCAAGGCTACTGGAGGGGTCCTGGGAGTTTGCCCATCCAGTCTACATGTACTTTGTAGACTTGGAGAAGGCTTTCGACCGGGTCCCTCTGGGCTTTTTGGTGGGGGGTGCTGCGGGAGTATGGTGGGCCGGATCCATTGCAACTGTACGCCTGCAGTAGGAGCTGTGTTCATATTCTCGGTAGTAAGTCAGACACGTTCCCGGTGGGTGTTGGCCTCCGCCAGGTCTGCCATTTATCACCGGTCCTGTTCGTGACTTTCATGGACAGGATATCTAGGCGCAGCCGTGGGGTGGAGAACGTCAGGTTCGGGATGTCAGGATAACCTCTCTGCTGTTTGCAGATGATGTGGTCCTGTTTAGCTCCTCGGACCATGACCTCCAGCATTTACTGGGGCGTTTTGCAGCCGAGTGTGAAGAGGCGGGGATGAGATTCAGCACCACAAAATCTGAGGACATGGTGCTCTGCTGGGGAAGACCCAGGACACGCTGGAGGGATTATATCTCCCAGCTGGCCTGGGAACGCCTCGGGATCCCCCAGAATGAGCTGGTAGATGTTGCGGGTGAGAGAGAAGCCTGGGTCAGCCTGCTGGACCTGCTGCCACTGCGACTCGACCCCGGATAAGAGGATGAAAATGGATGGATGGATGCAGCTTGATCCTGTTTTTATTGATGGTGACCACCTGACCTCCGCTTCCCCCTGTCCCAGTGCTCCTCTTCCCCCCTCCCAGTGGGCACTGGGTGACTTCCTGTGGTATCTGATAGCTGGTGTGTTCCAGGTGAAGTGTGTGCGCTACTGGCCCGATGAGACGGAGCTGTATGGAGACATCAAAGTGACCTTGATCGAAACCGAGCCGCTGGCTGAGGTCGTCATCCGGACCTTTACCATCCAGAAGGTGAGACAGGTACTCTCAAAGGTGCGACAGGTACTCTCAACCGAAAACCTGCAATCCATTACAGCCACTGTGTGACGTACTGGTTAGGGTTGCTGGTTACTAGTTACTGGTTACTAGTTACTAGTTGCTGGTCACTGATTACTGGTTACTGGTTACTGGTTGCTGGTTACTGGTTGCTGGTTGTTGGTTACTGGTTACTGGGCCCATTTATGTTCTTCTGCACATGAAGAACTTCAAAGAAGAGTTGTTTCCCTCTTCTTCTTGCTTTCTACTTATCTTCTTTTTTTTGGTAATTAATTGAATCTTAAAAAAAAATCTTTACAAAAAAGATTCCCGTCTGCAGTCGGGCTCATCAACAGAGCCCGGGTCCCCCACTGACTTGACTGACTCTGTCACCCCCAGACAATTTCCCACTGGACACTCCCCTCCACACACCCCCATGCCTTATATTTAATAACACTCGCCACTTTAACAACACACTTGCCACTTTCACACACCACTTACATTCCATGCACACTCCATGCACTTTATCTTATTTTTATATTCTACTGTCAACTGTAAATATTAATTAATTCATTCCCATTTATTGCACTCTGTTTACTGTTAAATGTTTATTGTTAAATGTTAAATGTATGCCCCTTTCGCCAGGACAAATTCCTTGAATGTGAAAACAAACATGGAAATAAATGGTTCTGATTCTGAAATTAAAATGCATCAACTGTCAAGAGTGGTATAGGGGAAGTAAATAATTACTTAAATCATATATAAAATACGATACACATGTATAAACTAAAACTGCTGTCGTGTATTTTCTCTCTTTCATCCCCCCTCTTTTATTCATATCTCCATACTTCCTTCCCCCTTCACTCGTGTGAAAGCAGCTTATGAAAACGAGTCTTCAAGTCCTCGCTGTCAGCTCGTTTAGCGACCCATTAATCCATACCACCTCTGTGTGTGTGTGTCTGTGTGTGTGTGTGTGTGTGTGTGTGTGTGTGTGTGTGAGTGAGTGTGTGTGAGAGAGAGAGTGTGTGTGTGTGTGTTTGTGTGTGTGTGTGTGTATGTGTGTATATGCACATCTACTCAATTCCAAAATTCAAAGGAAAGCTTACTTTGAAATGCCTGTCATTTCCTTGTATGCATTAATACGTACAAACGCACACCAGACCCACACATTTATTAATACATAATGTGAGTGTGTGTGTGTGTGTTCATGTTCTGCACCTAAGTCTATTGAAAATGGTTGAGAGAGAGTTCCTTCTATCAATGAGAGTAGATATTAATTTATAGCATATAAATCTGTGGATGGAAACATCAAGTTGCCCCAGATGTGTGAGTGAAACTGATGCTCTTTGTTTGTTAGGAAGATGCTGCATGAATACAGTTCTTTCCCGTTAGTTCCGTTTAGTTTACTTGTTGAACTGCATCCAAAACAGAGATGGGTAATCTGGTCTGTGACACCCAGATCTGGAGAAACCAAACAATTGGCTTCCCTTCGCAGAGACCAATATGTACAGGGCTCAGTGTCCACACATCTACAGGCCAACAAACACAGCGTGGAGGAGCAGCACAGAGGCCAGATGGTGCAGAGATGTGCATCACATAATGGCTTTCTGTGAACATGGAGGCAGCTGAAGTCTGTTTACGATGCCTGAGGCCCATTCAGCCGCCACGTCTTCTCGTGGGGATCATATCTGCAGTAAACGGCAGTCAGACCAGAACCAGAACCAGTGTTTTATTAATTAATTGTATTATTATTTCATACTTGTTCTCTCCAACTACTTCATGTCACTTCATGTCATTTTTTCAGAGTGATCTTGAGGACCAAGAACTCAAGAAAAAAGACAAACATGCTACATCAATGTGCCTAAAGCTCTTGGATTGCCGTCCCAGAGGTTTATACCTGTACATCAGGCATAGTATCATTTAGAAAGCATTATATTATTATTATTTTTACAGAATATCATCCTCAGCATTACAGTGGGACTTCCTCCTCAGGTCTGAGCCATTGCAATCATTAACAATCCCAAAAGTGTTCGAGCTGAGAGCGGTTACAATTCATGTACTGTAATTCATAGATAACCCACAGAATAATTTATTATGTCATCCACGTAATCATGAACCAGGAAGTAACAAGACCACGAAACCCCACACAGGGAGGGGAGGTTCAATAAGAATGGTTCCTTGACCCAGGAGAGCCGTGTTCATGTACCATGTGATACGAGCAGTCAACGACCTCTTATCTGGATATTTTAAACCAAAACATGATCTTTTGCTCAACCTAAATATGTGGTTTTCCCTGTAAAGATATGAGAATAGTTTGGAAACAATGTATATAAATTGCAGCTGTGACAAAAGGAATGCAACAGGTTCAAACCTGTCTCTGTCAGTCATCGTTGGCGACTGTGGTTCAGTGGTTAGCAGGTCTGTCTTTCAATCAGAGGATCGATTGTCAAGAGGATCAATAGTCACCAGCGTAACAAACACAGACCCACCAGATCCTGAGCTTCATTTCCAGTCAACAGAAAGCAGAGAACAGGTTTGAGCTGTGCTTGTGAAGGTCGCACTACCCCTGTAGGTCTGAGAAGTGATCCGACATCACAGCAGTGAGTCAGAATGAGAGCTTTAACAGCAACTCTTCTTTTCGGAGTCAGCTGAGCTGAGGACACGCCTCCCTGTTTAGTCGAGAACAGCTTCATGGAATCGATTGAGTTATCAAAGCAGAAGCATGTCGTCTTGTGGAGAAACGTCTTCCCCAAAAGGGCCATCATAACATATGTGAAGTCAACTCATCTGTTTTTTGTGGTTGCCACAAACCTCCCTTGTAGCTGATGCAGATGAGCCCAGATCGGCTTGTAGGCTCCTGGCCCGATCTGTCTCTTGGTCTCTCTCTCCCTAAAGGGCTGCGATACCGTTTGAGACTTTCAAGTATTGGTCATCATCTATACTCTAGCAGCTAGAGTCTAGCTGATGACCAATACTTGAAAGTGTCCTCTAGATTTTAGAGGCAGAGAACTGTTTTTTACGACTGCAGTGTAACTTCCTTAACTTCTGTGTGTCGTTCAGAAGAGTCACCATGAGATTCGGGAGCTCCGGCAGTTTCACTTCACCAGCTGGCCCGACCACGGCGTCCCCTGTTACACAACCGGGCTGCTGGGCTTCATCCGGCAGGTCAAGTTCCTCAACCCACCTGATGCTGGGCCCATAGTGGCCCACTGCAGGTGAGGACACACACACACACACACACACACACACACACACACACACACACACACAGAGGCCCACATTAATCACAGAGACTGAGGTCCTCCCTTCTTTTTCTCTCTCTTTCTGTCACTCTCTCTGTCTCTGTCTCTCTTGCGGTCTGTTTCTCTCTCTTTCTCTCTCTCTTTCTTTCTCTCTCTCTCTGTCTCTCTCTCTCACCGTCTGTTTCTCTCTGTCTCTCAATTACATCAATATGAATGTCTGATATTAAATCATTTACTAATACATCTTTAGAAGAGTTGCTGGTGTTAATACCTTTCATGAGGTTATTTTGTGTAACTCCTCTTCTGGTGGGAACAACTGTCACTAATAAACGGAGTAAATTTTCCAGATATGGTCCAAAGTCCCTAACCCTAACCGAACTCTGAAGACCAACCAGACAACATGAGATTCTTCTTCTTATCATTGTGGTCGTGTCTTTGTCTGCAGTGCCGGAGCCGGGAGGACGGGCTGCTTCATTGCAGTGGACATCATGCTGGACATGGCAGAGAATGAGGGAGTGGTCGACATTTTCAACTGCATCCGAGAGCTGAGATCACAACGAGTCAACATGGTGCAGACTGAGGTGGGTACAAACAAATACAGATGCAATGCTTATGAAGAAGAAATGCTCAGTAGCTGATGAATGAGAAGCTGTACAACACATAGAGTCAATGACGATCTACGGCTCTAATATTTGTGGACATATTCCAACAAATCTGTGTCCGTCCAACTGTCAGCAGCAGAAAGTATCCTTTATTGATCCCGTTGGGGAAATGATTCTGTGCTTTTAACCCATCCTTAGTTAAGGAGCTGCCCTGTGAGGCGCCTGGGGAGCATCTGGGGGTTCAGGGTCTTGCTCAAGGCCACTGCGACATGTGAACTATGAGGAGACGAGGGATCGAACCAGCTACCTTGTGGTTACGGAACGACCACTCTCCCCATGAGCTACAGCTGCCCCCAAAGAGAGAGAGACAGAGATTTTTTAAAAAGCTTTATTGAACAATAAGCATATCAGGACAAAGCACTGGTTTTACGACAATAACAACAAAACAGTCACTTCATACTTTGGTAAAAAGGAGCGTTGAATATTAAATCGTCCCCAGAAACACAACATCTTCTGACTGGAGACTCCATGCTTTTAAAGGTTCGATCCCCGGCTCCACTAGTCCATGTTGTTGTGTCCTTGAGCAAGACACTTAACCCTCATTGCTCACCGTTGCTGTGTCTACGGTCTACTGTATATCATGTAAGTCTCTTTGGAGAAAAGCCTCAGCTAAATGTAATGTAATGTTGGGGAGCCTCCTGGTAGCGAGTGGCTGGGGCAATAGTCACCAGCGTAACAAACACAGACCCACCAGGTCCTGAGCTTCATTTCCAGTTCACAGTAAAGCAGAGAACAGGTTAGAGCTGTGCTTGTGAAGGTCTCACTAGCACTACCCCTGTAGGTCTGAGAAGTGATCCGACATCACAGCAGTGAGTCAGAATGAGAGCTTTAACAGCAGCTAAATCGTCCCCAAACACACAACATATTGCATCCTTATAGCACCACTTCTGACTGGAGTCTCCATGCTTTTAAAGAACCTAATGTCAACCCGAACTCTGGCCTTGACCATAGACCTGAAGACAGGAAGTGCCTCCTGTCCCGTCCAGCCCTCCACTCTACACTTCCTGCTGCTGTAGAGCTCAGCTTGGCCTCTCCCAGCACCAGGTTCAGGAGCGGCCACTTGGAGGCGTTCACCTTCCGGTAGTAGATCCCTAAGATAAATGTGATCAGAGACCAGGTCTCACCAAACTTCCTAAAAATAGTACGCAGAGCGTTAAAAAGTCACAATCATCAAAACAGTGAAAACGGTCTCCACAGACTCGCAGAATGGACATACATCAGACACAGTGGGGTTAAGAATGGAACCCTCCACTGAAGGTCCCTGGTCCTCTTTCTGATGGAGGTTTATATAAAACCCTCCACTGAAGGTCCCCAGTCCTCTTTCTGAATGAGGTTTATATAAAACCCTCCAGTGAAGGTCCCCAGTCCTCTTTCTGACCCACCACCCGCCCCGGGGCCACTTGACCCACCTCCCGCCCCACGGCCAGCCCTTCACTGCTCCACCGAAGCCCGTGATCTTCACGCCTTGCCTCCTGGTCAACCCGCTCAGGTCCATGGTGGTGGTCCACACGCCACCAGCATGAGCCGGCCGACTGCAACTGTTTTCATGTTGAGAAGGACAATCATATTATAATAATAGATAACTGAGACTTCTGCCAGCTTTGAGGCTACTTATAAATGCTTTGTAAAGCATAAATAGTCTTCACTTTAGATTAGGTCACAGAACATAACTAATACTTAACTAACGACTAGTAACTACCTGAATTAATCATGAATTGCAGAATTAAACAAGTTTATAAAGCACATGTTAACATAATCCCTAACCATTAGTGCATATTTAAATCATTACATGTATAAATAAATGCATTAATAATTACATTTAAATCATTTACTAACACTTCATATCATAAAGTTACTTGTTACATGTAACCTTTTTACATGTTACTTGTTACAAAAGATGTTACACGTTACATGTTCGGTGCTGCTGGTTGGTGGCGGATGCTTTTACCAGCAAGCCCACAAGAGGACACTTGATCCCAAGCACAGAATCTCTGCAGGGCACGACTTTGTTTTCAATGTGCACGAGCACACATGTCATGCATCCCCACACACACACACACACACACACACACACACACACACACACACACACACACGTCATGAATCCACACACATAGACACACACAAAGTGGAATGTTTGAGTTTGTTTTGATACAGCATCCTCGTTCCCAGAAGACTCGATGCTAACAGCCACACTAGATACCACCATCAAGTCCTCTGCCTCCTCACAGAAAATCTTCCGTTTTCTCCATCAAAGACATTTTGACTCCAGCATTTCTTTGAACCCCTGCTTTGGCTCTTGTTGCAGGAGCAGTACGTGTTTGTTCATGATGCCATATTGGAGGCGTGTCTATGTGGGAATACAGCCATTCCAGTGTGTGAGTTCAGAGCTATCTACTACAACATCAGCAGACTGGACCCACAGACCAACTCCAGCCAGATTAAAGACGAGTTTCAGGTGAGCACAAGCACATTGTGAGTACATTGACTGGATTTACATTCATTCCTTGGAAACCTAAACCTTAATCCTGGGTTCATCCTACCCTTAAAGTCATATATCTACCTATCTGAGTTATATATAATAATGAGAAAAATGCCTGCAGTTCTACCTGTTTTTCATTTGCGTCTCAGGGTAGGCGGGTCTCATCCAGCATTTGTAGGCTACCTATGAAAAATAATAAGTCTTACTTAAGTTATCTCTCAAAATATTTTCGGATCCATGTAATCTCAAAAGAAGTATAAAGCTCAGCATGTAGCTGGATGGGTCAAAGATCCGGTTATTTTAAAACCCTAAAACCCAAACCACGTGTTTCACAATCTTTTCCTACACCTAACAATACTTTTCTTGCCTGAACTGAGTTTATTTTGAAAAAACTGTCTACATGTAACAAGCGGAAAAGGACACAAGAACACGGTTTTTAAAGGAAAAAGCAAAAAAAATGAGGAATAACTTTCCGTTGGATATCATATGTTGGATGATGGTACATTGCTCAGGGCAACAGGAAGAACAGCTGCTCCCTCATCTTTGGAAGCTGGAGGGCGCAATGCCACTCAAAGATCCTCGTTTATGGGTGCAGACGATTGTTCACAGTGCAAGTATTCTTGCAGGGGAGATCAACCTTCTTAGACAACATACGTCGCAATGGCAAATTTATCTTTGCAGTGGATTACATGGTCTATCAACACTGAATGGTCATCCACAGAAAAGATGGAACATTTTAACCTCAAAGACAATTTTAAGATACCTTCTGGGAGCACACTTCTGTCCCCGGGCGAGTCTCCATAGTGAACGTCTGTCCTCACTATCTGATGATAACTGTAGCTATCTTATTCAAGAACTAGGCTATATTTTTTTAGTAGAGTCCAATAAAGATCTTTTCTGCCAATCAGACGCTGAACATAGTGACCCCTAGAGTCCGTCCAGAGGACTGCAGCGTGGGTTTGCTCCCCAGGAACCACGACAAGAACCGCAGCATGGACATTCTGTCGGCTGACCGGTGCCTGCCGTTCCTCATCTCTGTGGACGGGGAGAGCTCCAACTACATCAACGCTGCATTGATGGACGTGAGTCCGTTGGGACATGAATGTGTGGGCGTTGTCTTTTTTATAGTGTCTATTATTTACTTAAATGTGCCTACCGACCTGTACACAGAGGCCATCCTTTGTCAACAAGCTGTTTATTGTGTGCTTGTTGTTATTTATTACTCCAGAGCCACAAGCAGCCTGCTGCCTTTATTGTTACCCAGCATCCTTTGCCAAACACCATGGGCGACTTCTGGAGGCTCGTGTTCGACTACAACTGCTCCTCCATTGTGATGCTGAACGAGATGGACGCAGCACAGGTACTCAAATATTATTATGAATGTCTAATACTACTATATATACTACTAATAATACTAAGAGGGTCAAGCGGAGGAACTAAGATGATTATGATTTAACAATTAATTAACATATGGCTTAGACAAATCTCTACAAATATGAAAAAAACCAATCCATATTATCATCAATAGAATTTAACAAATATCAGGGTAACAGGATTCACAGAATGTGAAGCTAAAGGGTGAAATATGAAATGGATCCTTTCTTGTCTTCGACCACTCAAAGGGCTGGACACACACATCTGTTCAACAGGTTTCTTTTGTCCTCTTTCTGTTTTATTTTAGTTATGTATGCAGTACTGGCCCGAAAAAGGTTCCTGTTGCTACGGTCCCATTCAAGTTGAATTCATATCGGCAGACATCGATGAAGACATCATCAACCGAATCTTCCGGATCTGCAATATGGCCAGGGTACTTCCTCTCCTTCCTCTTCCCTTCCTCTTTTGATGTAAAGAGGAGCAGAAGACCCTCTGTTGCAGCTTCAGTGAAACCAAAAAGCAAACCTTTAGACTAGGGATGCAACGATACCACTTTTTACAAACCGATACGAGTACGAGTATTTTAACGCAGTATCGGCCCCGATACCGATACCGGTATCGGTATCGGTGCATCCCTACTTTAGACAACACTTCTGTCTTTCGAGATGGACACTTATTATTATTATAAGATTATTATTATGTCATTATTATTATTTGTATTATTACTTTATTATTATTGTATTATTATCATGATTACATTACTATTATTATGACATTGTTATTTTGACATTATTATAATGACATTATTTATTATTATTATTATGACATTATTTATTATTATTATTAGTACATTGTTATTATTAGTACATTATTATTATTGTGTGTTACATTACTATTAGTATTACATTTTTATTTTTACATTATTATTTGTACATTATTATTACTTTATTATTATTGCATTATTACATTACTATTACAATATTATGATTACAATTTTATTATTATAACATTATTAATATTATTAAATTAACTATAATTATTATTATTATTACATTATTATTGGCTGATGCATATGTCCCCAGTCAAGAGGGGAAGAGACAGACTTCTGTTTCTCACAAAGCGTCTTTTACACTTTGTCAACATAAGACAGAGAAAGAAAAATAATGAATTGAGGCCCACTGAGGCAATCTAGACATGTCTTACTATGAAGGGGTAAAAGAAGGGGTACTATGAATGGTAAGGGAGGGGTTAAATAATGGGTACTATGAAGGGGGAAAGAAGGGGTAATATGAAGGGTAAAGGAGGGGTTAAATAATGGGTACTATGAAGGGGGAAAGAAGGGGTAATATGAAGAGTAAAAGAAAAGAAGGGTTACTTTCAAGGGTAAAAGAAATGGTACTATGAATGGTAAAATAAGGGTTAATATGAAGGGTAAAATAAAGGGGTTCTATGAAGGCTAAAAGAGGGGTACTATAAAGGGTAAAATAAGGGGTACTATGAAGGGAAAAATAAGGAGTTATATGAAGGGTAAAAGAAGGTGTACTATGAAGGGTAAAGCAGGGGTACAATGAAGGGTAAAATAATGGGTACTATGAAAGGGTAAAAAAGGTTCTATTAAGGGGAGAAGGGGTACTATAAAGGGTAAAAGAAGGAGTTCTATGAAGGGGAGAAGAAGGGGTACTATGAATGGGGAAAAGAAGGGGGAAAAGAAGGGATAAAAGAAGGGGGGAAAGAAGGGATAAAAGAAGGGGTAATATGAGGGGTAAAAGAAAAGTCATCTGATCCTGAAACCAAATGATAGGATTCATGATTTAGATATGTTTTAAAATGTTACACACACTGCCACAGTGGTTTAAAATGACGACACACTGCTGAGTGTTCTTTACCTCTTTTTACAGCCACAGGACGGTTACCGCCTGGTGCAGCACTTTCAGTTCATTGGTTGGCCGGCCTACAGGGACACGCCCCTTTCTAAGCGCTCTATCCTCCAGTTGGTCAGGAGGTTGGCGAAGTGGCAGGAGCAGTATGATGGAGGAGATGGGAGGACGGTGGTACACTGCCTGTAAGTTCATGACACACACACACACACACACACACACACACACAAACAAATAAACTAATTTGTAGATTGTTCATTGATTGTTCTAAATCCATTCAGTTCAATTCAATCACAAATTACAAATTATGCTTGGAGGGCTTTACAATCTGTACACATACGACATCCCTGTCCCAGGACCTCACATCGGGTCAGGAAAAGTGATGAAGAGCTCTTCATGAGGCGTTCCTCATGTATCATGTTCCTCAGAGAAGAACTCTGACTTCAAATAAGCTCCTCTCTTCTTTTATTATTGATTCTCTCTTTTGTTTATTTTATCTTCCATTTTACTCTTATCTTCTGTTTCTTTGTCTTTCTATGTTCCTAACACACTGAGGTTTTAAAGGTTTTCAAGGTGTTCCTCCCTCTTTCGTTCCTCCATCCCTCTCTACCCCTTCCCTCCTCCTCTGCAGTACCGGTGGAGGGCGTTCTGGAACGTTCTGTGCCATCTGCAGCATCAATGAGATGATTCAGCAGCAGAACATTGTGGATGTTTTCCACACCGTCAAAACACTGAGGAACAACAAGACGAATATGGTGGAGACCATGGTGAGGACCCACAACACACACACACACACACACACACACACACACACACAAAAGATTAGGATCAAACAGACTGTTGGTGGTTATGATAATGAAGTGAAACCCTTTAGTAGATCTGATCATAGAATTATTAAGTTTCATCAAACACACACCAACCACACCCTTCCTACATAACCACACCCGCATACATGTGTCCTCAGTCTGCAGTGTGTGGCCTCAGTCCTCAGTCTGCAGCATGTGTCAGCATGTGTCCTCAGTCTGCAGCATGTGTCCTCAGTCTGCAGTGTGTGTCCTCAGTCTGCAGCATGTGTCCTCAGTCTGCAGTGTGTGTCCTCAGTCTGCAGCATGTGTCAGCATGTGTCCTCAGTCTGCAGCGTGTGTCAGCATGTGTCCTCAGTCTGCAGCATGTGTCCTCAGTCTGCAGCATGTGTCCTCAGTCTGCAGCATGTGTCCTCGGTCTGCAGCATGTGTCCTCAGTCTGCAGCGTGTGTCCTCAGTCTGCAGTGTGTGTCCTCAGTCTGCAGCGTGTGTCCTCAGTCTGCAGCATGTGTCCTCGGTCTGCAGCATGTGTCCTCGGTCTGCAGCATGTGTCCTCGGTCTGCAGCATGTGTCCTCAGTCTGCAGTGTGTGTCCTCAGTCTGCAGTGTGTGTCCTCAGTCTGCAGCGTGTGTCCTCAGTCTGCAGCATGTGTCCTCAGTCTGCAGCATGTGTCCTCAGTCTGCAGCATGTGTCCTCGGTCTGCAGTGTGTGTCCTCAGTCTGCAGCATGTGTCCTCAGTCTGCAGCATGTGTCCTCGGTCTGCAGCGTGTGTCCTCGGTCTGCAGCGTGTGTCCTCGGTCTGCAGTGTGTGTCCTCAGTATGCAGCATGTGTCCTCTGTCTGCAGCATGTGTCCTCAGTCTGCAGTGTGTGTCCTCAGTCTGCCGTGTGTGTCCTCAGTCTGCAGTGTGTGTCCTCAGTCTGCAGCGTGTCCTCGGTCTCACAGCAGCTCAGCAACTCTTCATTCATACCTGTCCATCACCTGTCATTCTTTCTCCTTTCTTTCTCTCACGCTCTTTCCTTCCGCCTTTTCTCTCCTAAACCCCGCCCCTACCTTGTCTGCTCACCAATTATGGCAGGCACCTGCGTACCCAATCAAGCAAAATGGTTATATCTTACAAAGAGTTATTTAATATAACTTATTATTATTATTTTCCCACAGGGCTACATATATAATAATAATAATAATAATAATAATACATATATATATATATATATTTAGATATCTTCTTGAAATAATAAGCTGACCACATTCTTCATATCTACAGTGTGTATATCTTTGTATCTGAATCTTCTTGAATTCATCACCTGATGCTCAGGGAACCTTACATTGAGGGTGTTTTAGAATATGTAGAATTCAAACCTTTTCCTTTCCTTGTTTGTTTCCTCCTCAGGAACAGTACAAGTTCTGCTATGAAGTGGCTTTGGAGGCGCTCAGCTCCTTCTGATCGTCTGTGGGCTGAATTACCAATGCTGGGACACACAAGAGCCACGTCCACCTGTGTGTGTGTGTGTGTTTGTGTGTGTGTGTGTGTGTGGGGGGGGGGGGGGGGGGGGTCCGTGTGCAGGAGAGAGGGCATGCTTGCATATTAGCGAGCATTAGTGTGTGTGTGTGTGTGTGAGCATCCATGTGTGACAACACATACACGCAGGTGATTTTCATGTGTGCGTTTGCTTCAGCGAGATGGAGGACTTTACCTGCTTGTACAAAGAATAAAGAAAAAGTGAAATATTAAAAAAGAAATGAGATGTTTAAGAAAAGCTTAGAGACGTGTTCCTTCTCTCTCTGTCCCCTCTGCCGGGCTGTCATGTGACTATTGTACAGTACTTCCTCCTGAGATCTATTCTACGCCTTGAATGTTATTTCCCTGTGAAAGCTGGATGCACACTGGACGATTCCTCACATTTAGCTGAGCGACGCCTCAACATTCAGAGAATCAAAGGATCAAAGCTCGTTACGTTTCCGACATTCTTTTTTAAATCGTGAGCTGATGAACCTCCTTGTAGCTGTCGGACCTCTCGACTGCCTCTTGCTAAATGCTTATAGTACTTCTCAGTATGGTTTCTTTTCCTTCATGCTGCTTCCAAGCCATCTGACTCACCGTTCCAACAGGAAGCCGTAGCATGTACAAGCTCAAGTAAGGAGTCTGTGCATGGTAAGGAGAAACAACAGCACTCTACAAACAAAAGACAAGTCATGCGTTGCCTTTAAGACCAAATGTTGTTGTTGTTGTTGTTGCCGTCTGCTCCAGGTTTGCTCCTTTGGGGTTGTAAGAAAGAAAGATTCCTAAATGTTTTTGAATGGCTTTTTGTACAGTCAGCCTGGTGTAAATATGATACTGTGCATCCACCAGGACTGTAAATAGGATGAGATGAGCAGCTAAACAAAGAAACACTGACACACATCACAAACCCAGGTTATGGTCTCAAAGCACCAGAGTCAGAGTCATATTCAGCTGACTCAAGCATGGAGATGTATTTGTCATCAGCTGCACGAACACTGATGAAGAAGACTTTGAGAGAGAGTTTGGAACTGATTCTGTGTTTAGGGTACGTTTTAGGGTACGCTACCCTGCAGCTCATGTTGACTATTGAAAATTAAATAGATTCATAGACTGTCATTCCACAAAATGCTTCTTATTCTACTTCTTGGTTGTTAATCCCACTGTGAAAACTGGATTTTTGTATTCATGTTCCCTCATGCCACTTCTGTGTACCTTGTCTCAAGGAAGATGGGGCTTATTTAAGCTTTTTTTTGTATCATCCACCTTAAGCAGTTTAGTGAAATAGCATCAACATGAAAAAAATAAAAACCTATGTATGCATACTTGTCGACAGTATATTAATATCAGGCAACCATCCATATCTATTTAGCTCATTCCAATAAATTGAGAAATGAGTTATGAATCAGACTTGATGTGTAAACCTTTCCCACAATGACTCTTCTTCATGTGATGCCTTCTGGAAACATCCCCAAAGAAGCAGCAGCCATATGTCGCTACCATGGCAACTCAAAGACAGACAGGTCTTACTTTCCTCTAATACGATTATTATTGTTTTCCTTTTACAAAGCTGAAGGTCTCTCGTGAACATCTATGTCATTACTACGTTTGCTTGTAGGTTTCCGGCTCTTCTCTTTCCTTCATTCTCTGGAGTCCAGTTTGACTTGCCAATGGACCCAATAGACCCAATGGACCCAATGGAGCCAATAGACCCAATGGACCCAATGGAGCCAATAGACCCAATGGACCCAATGGAGCCAATAGACCCAATGGACCCAGTGGAGCCAATAGACCCAATGGAGCAATAGACCCAATAGACCCAATGGACCCAATGGACCCAATGGACCCAATAGACCCAATAGACCCAATAGACCTAATAGACCTAATAGACCTAATAGACCCAATGGACCCAATGAAGCCAATAGACCCATTGGAGCCAATAGATCCAATGGACCCAAGAGAGACTAAGATATAATGAAGACGATGTGAAAGACAGCAACGTTTTTTATTTCCATGACAGCTTTATTGGGTTGGCTTGGTTCATCTGTACTATTTATTTAGTTAGGTTGTTTTCTTTCACCTGATTTGAACATTTCTTTTGTATAATTGTTGTTCTGATGATTATCTGTCTATTAAAGCGTTGTTTAGATCTGGTGATGCCATTGCTTTAGTTGTTTAGTTGTTTGAAATGTGGTTGACATGAAATAAAGGGACCAAAATGTTAAATGGGATCTCATCTCTCTCTTTACAGACTCCTCCTTTAATTGACATGTTATACATTAATCTGAGTGTTGTTATATAACATGTAGATGGATTATTTTAGCTGCATTCTGCATTAAGCTCTTTATTTCCTAAACAGAAATGTGACCTGGATACATAACATCTAATGGATGCTAATTGGATCTCTTCCTTTTCAACCAGTAGATCATGTAGTCGAAGTCAACAACAGGGTTTAGAAATCATGAGTAGTGATGCTGCACAAGGCTGTGTTCTGTCTCCTCTCCTGTATCACTGACAGATGTGTCTCTTGTAGGTATGTCACCGTCTCCTCCCTAGTTCAGAGGGGAGTGTTCACAATGCAGAAACACAGGTAAGCTCCAGGTCGTAGTTATGAATGATCGGGTTGCTGAGGCACCTCCAGCTCTTCTTCTCCCAAAAAGACTCTTAACAATAGCCTGATAGAAATCCCACCAAGGATCACTTTCTGCCCTAGCTCAGGAAGTTGAAGGTGTCAGAGGGATGCGTGGTGACTGTGGCTCAGTGGTTAGCAAGTCACTCTTTCAACCAGAGGACCCGGGTTCACACCCCGCCTCAGCCAGTCCATGTCGTTGTGTCCTTGAGCAAGACACTTAACCCCCAGTTGCTCCCCGGGCGCTTCACGAGGCTGCCCACTGCTCCTTAAGGATGGGTTAAATGCAGAGGATAAATTTCTCCACTGTGGGACTAAGTGTGGGACTAATAAAGGGGTTTCTTCTTCTTCTTCTTCTGGTTCCTGCTCAGACTCTGAATAAAGCAGTGAAAGTAGCTTCAAAAATTCTGGTTCAAGCTTTGCAGGCATCTGTGATCTCTGTAACTCTGTGAATGACCAGAGACCCCGAGAGCTCTGAGCTCGGCTACTGATGAGTACTTCTACTGTGGTGTTGATGTGTCTGTGGCCTTGTTGTCTACTTCGATCTCCCTTTAGCACACAACAAGACATGGTTACTATGGACAAAACAATTCAATGGACCTTGTTTGTTTTTTTATATAAAAATTCTTCACTCCACTAGAAGACAAAAGGCTCCAGAAGCAAGCTTGTTCCTGATGGTGAGAAACAATTAATAACAATGCTAAAGAGTAAAGGTCTATTTCCACAGGCAGTAACAGGCCGCTCAGTCTTGAGACCTCCTTCCAGTCACCTGCTCCCATTGTGATCCCTGAGGAGAAACACAGAAGCACACGGCAGAGTTTTTTCTCTTTCCAATCAATCAGAGTCGATGATGAACGCAACTCTGAGCCAACAGCCTCATCCTTTATTTAGCCGGCTGATTCCTAAGGAGCTCATCCATATGCATGAACTTTCCATTAGCATCAGCACCAAGGACAGCGCCTGTACCTCGGCATTATGACGATCAATCAGCAGCACTGAGAGGCTCCTCCGAGGGAAGCTGTCTGTCAGCTCGGCTTTGGGCTGAGATGATGCACACATACACACATCCAAAAAGGTACGCTCAAAGAATGCAAAACTCTCTCTCTCTCACACACACACACATACACACACACACACACACACACACACACACACACACACACTCACACTGCAGAAAGCATGCATTGACACACACTCACAGGTAACAGAAGGCATGTACACACCAAAAGGCACGTACCAGCATATATAAAACACACACACACACACACACACACACACACACACAATGTCAGTGTTAATCTTTTCTATTCTCTCTCCTTCGGTTTCCTCTTTATTTTCATTCCTTTTCAGAACTGAGTTGGTAATGAGTTTCATTTGCTCTCATTGAAATTCCATTAAGGGGGGCAGGTGGCATTTTTGTCAGTGTAATATGTATTCTTTTACCACTCCTAACAGTATTATTAATACATAATAAACATGTAATAAGCTAATTTGGTGTCTGCAGCAGATCCCATGCATCTCCATGTGTTGTGTCTTATTATCAAAATCTGATTAGGCCAACTTCATGCATTTATTCTGCACCTGAGTTTTATTGGAACCACTGATTCAAGGATAATTTATTGACACTATTTTATAACACAATTCTGTGGTAGTACATTTATAATACAAGAAAAACATGACAAACAAAACAAAGATGACAGTAATACATTCTTTTAGTGCAATTCTTTAATTTCATTTTAAGGAATGTAAACAATTATCTGGGCAGGTAATTAGATCCAGTCTGGAAGTAACAAATGTGTGGATAAATGTTTCTGCATCCCTTCAAGACAAGATGTGCCTGATCCTTGAAATGTTGCGTAGATGATAGAAGGCGGTCCTTGAGATCTGCTTCACATGGGAGCCGAAGGACAAGTCTTGATCAAAGACAACTCCTAGATTCTTTACGGTGGTGCTGGATGCCAGAGCAATGCCATCAAGAGAAACAATATCATTAGATAATTGATTTATCAGATGTTCTAGGCCAAGCAAAATAACTTCAGTCTTGTCCGAGTTCAACATCAGGAAGTTGCAGGTCATCCAGGTTTTTAGGCCTTTAAGACACGCTTGAAGTTTAGCCACCTGGTTGGTTTCATCTGGCTTGATCGATATGTATAGCTGAGTATCATCGGCATAACAATGAAAGCTTATCGAGTGTTTCCTGATAACATTGCCTAAAGGAAGCATATATAAGGTGAATAAAATTGGTCCAAGCACAGTGTTCATCGAGCTTCATCGTTTACATATACATACTGAGATGGATCTGATAAATAAGACTTAAACCAGCTTAGTGCTGTACCTTTAATACAAATCACCGGTTCTAGTCTCTGTAATAAGATGTCATGGTCAATGGTGTCGAACTTTATTGAAGAAGTTCATGTCAAGTCATTACTGCTAAGGTCTGTAGGAATACACGGCTCCACAGAGCTGAAAATGAAACATAAGGAAAATCTTGGGCATTAACTTTGCTTTGGTTTTATGGCCTTTAAGTCGTAGTTAGTCATCACAACAATAAATCTTAATATCTTTTGTTTGCTCGTGTTGGGCGAACTCTACTCTGACATTATCTGACATTTCCTTGACAGGCGATACTCTGACTTTCACTGACTTGCTTAAGTTATACTATAATTACATTGTTTTTTAATTTTTTTAATATAATACTATGCTGTACCGTATATTTGTATTACTTATTTCGACTTACTATACTGTAGCTATTAATGACTTTTTTTTTACATGTATTAGCAACATGCTGTAGCGTAACCCTATGACTTATGTCTCAGATGCTATGCAATGACTTATGTTCCACATGCTATGACTTATGTTCCACCTCCTATGACTTATGTTCCATATGCTATGACTTATGTTCCACATGCTATGACTTATGTTCCACCTCCTATGACTTATGTTCCATATGCTATGCTATGACTTGTGTTCCACATGCTATGCTATGACTTATGTTCCACATGCTATGCTATGACTTATGTTCCACATGCTATGCTATGACTTATGTTCCACATGCTATGCTATGACTTATGTTCCACATGCTATGCTATGACTTATGTTCCACATGCTATAACTTATGTTCCACATGCTATAACTTGTTACACATGCTATGACTTATGTTACACATGCTATGCTATGACTGTCAGGGTTCCTGTCTGACCCTTTGTGTTTGCCTCTGTTTCCCCAAAACCTCCTTTCCTTTTGTGCCTGTATTCTCCCCTGTTTGTTTGTTGTGCCTGTTGGACTCGTGGGTGTGTCTCCTACCTGCAGACGCCGCCCATGGACACATCTCTGTGCGCTGCACAGCTGCGGCCGTTTAGGCTCATCACCAGCCGTATTTCAACCCGGGTCCTGCAGGCCTGGGTTGTCAGTCCGTCTCGTCTTCAACCTCGGTAGTCATCACTGCCGCTCCGTGAGTTGTCTGTTCATTCCGATCCGCCACTGACTCTCTCTCTCTCTCGCCTCAGAGTTATCCGGGACCAGCTTGGTTGCCTCTGACGTCGGGCCACGGAACCCACGTCACAGTCCCACTACCAGCCTCCGGTGTCGGGCCACGGGACCCACACCGTGATCTGCGAGCCGCCGTGTCGGACCTCGGGCTCCACACGCTATTTCAAAATAAATTTCCTTTATATCCAACTTCCTGTCGTTTGGGTCTGCATTTGGGTCCTACATCCTGTACTCCCGTGACAATGACTTTTCAACTTAAACTATTATTACTTTTTTTTAGGAAATATACGTAATACGTCATCATTTTACAGATATTTTTGATATACTATGACTTTTATACTTTACGTTTTCACATTCTTGTACAGTTACATTATTTGCAAAGCAGAAACTATTTTATCACTTGCCCTGCCTTGACACGCACTAATTTTGTTTTTTGGTTACTTTATTTGCACACAGATCCATCTCAGTGAGATAATGATCTTCATTCATCTCTTGTTTCTTTATCCCTAACCTCTGTGAATTGTCATCTCTCTTTCACTCAGACCATCCTGCCTTTCTGTCTCTGTCGATTGCACACACACAGTAATTTCAACCAATGACCATAATCATGGCTGGACAGATAAAGGTAAGTATGATGTGTTGTACTTGTATGTACACAATTTGTGGATAATTGTTATAATACACGACTCCAAGGTTTCTTCCCTTTTTCTTCCCTTAAAGGTTTTTTGGGGGGAGTTGTTCCTGTTCTGATGTGAGGGTCAAAGGTCAGAGGATGTGGGGGTCAAAGGTCCGAGTATGTGAGAGTCAAAGGTCCGAGGATGTGAGGGTTAAAGGACAGATGTGAGGGTCAAAGGTCAGAGAGCATGGTGTCAAAGGTCAGAGGATGTGGGTGTCAAAGGTCAGATGATGTGGGAGTCAAAGGTCAGAGGATGTGAGGGTCAGATGATGTAAGGGTCAAAGGTCAGAGGATGTGAGAGTCAGAGAATGTGGGGGTCAGAGGATGTGAGGGTCAGATGATGTAAGGGTCAAAGGTCAGAGGATGTGAGAGTCAGAGAATGTGGGGGTCAGAGGATGTGAGGGTCAGATGATGTGAGGGTCAAAGGTCAGAGGATGTGAGGGTCAGAGGATGTGGGGATCAAAGGTCAGAGGATGTGTGGGTCAAAGGTCAGATGATGTGAGGGTCGAAGGGCAGAGGATGTCGTATGTGTACAGATTGTAAAGCCCCAAAAGGAGAGTTTGTGTGTTGTGATCTTTGGCTGGACACAATAAATTGAATTGAGCTTTTATAGTTTGGGCTGCATGGTCACCTCACAGTATGAGGGTCTGGGTTCCATCCCCGATCCCGGGTGGTCCTTCTGTGGGTTCCATGTTGTCCCTGTGGGGTGAGAGAGAGAGAGAGAGAGAGAGAGAGAGAGAGAGAGAGAGAGAGAGAGAGAGAGAGAGAGAGAGAGAGAGAGAGAGAGAGAGAGAGAGAGAGAGAGAGAGAGAGAGAGAGAGAGAGAGAGAGAGAGAGAGAGAGAGAGAGAGAGAGAGAGAGAGAGAGAGAGAGAGAGAGAGAGAGAGAGAGAGAGAGAGAGAGAGAGAGAGAGAGAGAGAGAGAGAGAGAGAGAGAGAGAGAGAGAGAGAGACCCACCCAGTTGCTGTTTCTTATTGGCTAATCAAGGTGTCTAAGAAAGAAAGAAATTTAGAAAAACCTACCGGTACTGAGAAAGAGAAGCAGGAAGAAAGAGTAATTTGTCCAGAATCAGGACCAAATTACATCAGAAAAAGGAGAGAAGTAAGAGATCTGCAGTGTTATTGCACAAAATAGAGATATGATTTTGTTCCCCAAAGAGAGATAATTTTCCCTCCCTCTTTGCTCAATGTGAAGGTTACTGTAATCAAGCTCCTCGCCTGGGGAGGAACACAGCCCCACAGCTCGCTCATCATGAAACATTGCTTCACTAAGATGCCTAGGAAATCATTCTTCGAATCGGGCTGTTAAACAGCCGGCCAGGAGAAGTAAGAAGACGTGACAACGACGTGGCCAGGACTGAAGAGAAGAGGGCGGAAGAAACAAAAACATTAGTAGGAGATGAGAGTCGGCAAAAGGTGAAACCATTTGCCTGTTAAGGTTTACCCTTAATTACTGCAATTCCTTATTAGCAGGCTGCTCTAATAAGTCTGTACCTTGTGTACTAACAAAAACTAAGAAAAGAGATACATTACTTTTGTATTAGCACACAAACACACACACACACACACACACACACACACGCACACACACACACACACACAAACACATACACGGTGACCTCTCCTCTGCTGGTTGAGCTTCCCTGTAGCTCCAGGTAATAGAAAAATAAGACAGACAGAGAAAGCCCACCGAGCCTCCCTGTAGGACAGCAGGCTGTGCACCTGAAAGGTATTTCTAAAGGTAAGGATTTGAATCCTGCTGGCTGAATACTGTTCATCTGATTTGTGCTTTTCCCTTTTCAGATTTCACCCCATTTGTCTGCAGCATTTTACATTTGTGAATTTGGCTTATTTGTTCAGTGTATATCTTGTTCATTTTAGGGATGGTGGTAAGGTCAGGGTTAGAGGGTTAGAGTTTAAAGTTGGGTTAGGGTAGAATTGTAAGACAGTGACACTCTTTGCTGTGTTGCTTCAGGACTGACTCCTTTTGGATTTTAAATGAAACAATAATGTTTGGTGACAAAGGTTGTTGTGCTCAACACATTTTAAATCCAACCTGAATTGATTGTTGGTTGTAGTTCCCCAAATTTAGGACAAGCCAACATGAACAGGAAGTAATTGAAGTGGTCCTTTTCAGTCACCATACAGTAAATATACTGCACTGTGCAATGGCAGCTTCAGCATTGGTTCACCTTTGGATTAGACTTCTAGCTTCTTAAATACAGTTGACAGTCAATTGCCTGGAACTGCTCAGCTGAAGAGGCTCTTGGCGAGAAGATGTGGGGCCCTGATTGGGTTCTAATGGTGGACACAAATACCAGGATGTAGTTGTTGTGTCTATCTTATCTATATGGTAACTAGCTGTGTTGCAAACACATTGTTATTCGGAACACTGCTCCCATTGTAACTGCTTATTACGTGGATCTATCAGCCAGAGAGGGTTTTCCAATTGTTTTTCCATCCGACTGCAATCAACAGATGCTCATGCAAGTGTGTACCCACACATGCATGCAGGCGCACACGCACACGCACACACACACACACACACACACACATAGCATCCATTTACATTTGAACTGAAACAACTCCCACAAAAGGATACAGAGAGACCAGCCTGTACACATGTTCCCATATAGTGAAAGAGACACATATACCGAACTGCAAACACACAAACATTCTCACACATCTTCACACATTTACAGCTACGAGGAGGTATGAGGTTATCTTTCCTTTAGTATAGTATTCCTTTAGCAGCACTCTGTCAAAACAGAACTTCCTCATTCGTTGACAAATCAAGTAACATGAAGAGGACAAATCAGGTAGAATTAACTTGTAGCATTGTGATAGTTAAAAGAGGAACAATAATGTTTCATTAAAAACTTAAAAGCATGTATAACAGACTTAAAACAAAACAGTAAAAGGTTAAAAAAAAACATATATACAAAAGTGTCAAGTAACAGAGTTAAAAACAAAGAGCTGTTAAGAAAAACAGGCGGATCTCAAACCAAGCAGCCAAACAGTATACTGTCTTAGGCTATATACTATAATTAACACAATACTGCTGAAAATATAAATCCTGATATTCGTTATATATTCTTATATTCTTGTCTATGAAACATGTTCAGGTTACTTTAGGTCAGAATAACATATAATGAAGCTGTAGTTGTCACGGAGGACACGTGTCTTTCCTCCTCCTTGACAGGTTAGAGCCAATTAGATGTTAGGATGATGCGATGAAACCTGTGACGAAACTCTATGTGTAAAACAGCCAAACATCCGGTTGTGGTGGAAGTTTGTTTGGTTTCCAACCTGCGTGTTGACGAAACAAATCCCTGCTCTTGCAATTGCAGCGCTTATACTTGTGATTAGAGAAATAAATCTACCAAAATGAGAGAAGTTGTTCGGCTGCATTCTTCCGGAGGATCCATCAGGCATCCAATAATTACGACGCTAACACTGCCACATACTATACTTTACACTATACTGTCTGAGGCTATGTACTATACTTAACACTATACTGTCCGAGGTTATGTACTATACTTTACACTATACAGTCTGACGCTATGTACTATACTTAACACTATACTGTCTGAGGCTATAAACTATACATCACACTACTGTCTGAGGCTATAAACTATACATAACACTATCCTGTCTGAGGCTATGTACTATACTTAACACTATACTGTCTGAGGCTATAAACTATACATAACACTATACTGTCTGAGGCTATGTACTATACTGTCTGAGGCTATGTACTATACTTAACACTATACTGTCTGAGGCGTCACGGATCTCCTGTTGTCAACCATGCATGTCCCTGTTTAACCCGCTAGCCCGACTCCCGGTAAACCTACGAGCCTTTTTGATCACTACTCTGCCTGCTCTTTCCGCAGCTCTAAATAAAAGGTCAAAGATCCCTGGAGTCGTGTGTGCGTGCATTTGGGTCCAGATACGACTCGTTACACTTACATACTCTGAACTGCACTTGTTTCCCTTTCACCTCTGACCAGCTGTTTCTTTCTCATAGACATTATTATTGAATGATTCTCTCTTTACGTTCTTTCTTTTGCGGTCCGCTCTCTTTTTTCCTAAGCTGCTTTGTTGAGATTTAATTAATTATTCTGTTGCTGTGACTTCCATAGCAAAGCCAGGCC
This sequence comes from Cottus gobio, assembly GCA_023566465.1. NCBI lineage: Eukaryota > Metazoa > Chordata > Actinopteri > Perciformes > Cottidae > Cottus > Cottus gobio. The sequence goes on from CM042222.1 coordinate 28,890,375, forward strand.
ATCTAATTTAAATGGGAAGCATTTCAAATGTCAATTACAAGCTAATTAAATTATTGGCAAAATGTGATGTTGCAATTTTGCTCTTCTCGCCCTGAGCAATCGGCTGTGCGTTTAATACAGCTGAAGCTTGACTGCCATAAACACACACACACACACACACACACACAGTACTCTGCATGATCTATTGGGAAATTGGTTTTAGGAGAGGAGGAAGAGAAGAGGATGTAAAGAACAGGGAGGACTGAAGAGGAAAGGTGGAAAAAAAAAATTCAAATGAAAATGAAAGGAAATAAAAGGAGGCTACAGTAAAGAGAGAAGGGGAGGGGGTACAGATATATTTGTGAGAAGAGGGTAACTATAAAAACTGGGAAGTGACTGGAGGAGAGGAATCAAAGATAGGAAAAAGTAGGAATAAATGAAAGAAAGAAAATGAAAGGCAAGAAAATGAGTCGGTGTGGGTAAAAAGAAAGAATGGAGAAGAGGTGGACCAAACAGTAAAAATGAAACAGCTGAAACTGTCAAGCAGAGAGAAGACACTAAGAAACAATGTGAAAAACTACCAATTAGAGGAGAAGAGGAGGTAATAAGAAAAAAGAAAGAGAGAAGGAAGTATCGAGCTCAATGAAAGGGGAAGGAGTACAGCACTCTCTACTCCACTCCAGTCTTGTGAGCTGGGGCTAAATAGAGTATTGATTCAGAGGAGAAGAGATTTTCAGAGGAAACGCAACCAAACTCAGGACCTTGCACACTCACTGGAGAATAACAGTTAGCGTACAAAACATTACCAAAGCCAATTTCTCATATGGGGCCACTCCATTTCTGTTGTCTTGAACCTCAAAATAATTTTTTTATCTGCAACTGTACCTTCTGGTAGACCCTCCTAATATGACTGCAATTAATTGAAAACCACATTTTGGGTCTGTTGAAATGAAAAATTACTTTCACTTTTAAATCATCTTCTTATATCCTCTCGTATGTTCATTAATTGTATTTTCTGTCTTGATTGCTATTATCAGAAACTGCTTATCTTTTTCAGGAGCCAATGCCAGCTGACATCAAAGTACATTCAGGCAAACAATATCCACACCGATGGTCAATTTAGTGGCATCAATTAACCTAAGCTGCATGTCTTTGTACTGTGGGAGGAAGCCGGAGGACCCAGAGAAAAACCCACACTGGAGAGCATGCAAACGTCCAACCCGGGATTGAACCACTACCGTGCAGCATTTGGGAGAGTTGCAGACGGTTGGCACACTTTCCCCTCTGTTGTACACCAACAGCTGCACCTCCAGTCACCAGTCCGTCATGCTCCAGAAGTTTGCGGATGACACCACCCTCATTGGACTCATCTCTGGTGGGGACGAGTCCGCCTACAGGTGGGAGACTGACCACCTGGTGACCTGGTGCAGCCAAAACAACCTGGAGCTCAACGCTCTGAAGACAGTGGAGATGTTTGTGGACTTCAGAAAGATCTCAGCCCCACCAGCCCCTCTCACCCTGTGTGACTCCCCCGTCAAAGCTGTGGAGTCCTTCCGCTTCCTGGGCTCCATCATTACCTAGGCCCTCAAGTGGGAGCTAAACATCAGCTCCATCACCAAGAAGGCGTAGCAGAGGATGTTCCTCCTGAAGCAGCTGAGGAAATTCAACCTGCCAAAGACAGTGACGGTGCACTTCTACACTGCCATCATCGAGTCCATCCTCTGCTCCTCCATCACCGTCTGGTACGCTGCAGCCACTGCCAAGGACAAGGCCAGGCTGCAGCGCATCATTCGCTCTGCCGAGAGGGTGATTGGCCGCAATCTGCCATCCCTCCAGGACTTGTTTGCTTCAAGGACCCTGAAGTGGGCGAGAAAGATTGTCGCTGACCCCTCTCACTGTGTCCCTCCCCTCTGGCAGGAAGCCTCCTGCTCCATCATGACCGAGACCTCACGCCACACAAACAGTTAATTCCCGTCGGCAGACGGGCTCATCAACAGAGCCCCACTGACTGACTCTGTCACCCCCCTAGACAATTTCCCACTGGTCACTCCCCCGCACACAACCCCATGCCTCATATTTAAATACACTCCCCACTTTCCCACTACACCTGTCACTTTCAAGCTTTTTCCTTTTTTTGTATTTTGTATTTTTTTTTACTTAACTTATTTCTTACATTCTACTGTTCATTGTAAATATGAATTCACTCATTCCCATTTATTGCACTCAGTTTATTGTTAAATGTTTATTGTTAAATGTTATGCACCTCCCGCCAGGACAAATGTGTAAACAAACAGGTCAATAGTTTGGGCCACAACCGACAGGTTTTTCATTTTTTCCACAAGTTTTCTTCCCTCTTGGTTGTTGGTTTCTTGGTGGGCTGGCCAATATGGCAACTAAAGCAGTGGAAATACAATTTTACAGCTCTTATATACCTTAAAATACAATCCTACTTCCAAGTACATGCACTACATGGACAAAAGGGCTGCTATGACAGTCTCACCTCTGCGTGCAGTGGTTGAATCCAGGTGGCTGGGGTTGAGTGCAATTGGCAACTAAAGAAAGATGATAATGCCTGGCTCACAATCAGTTCCAATTCAACCCAAACGTATTGGATGGGGTTAAGGTACAGCCTATAGAGGAAATGGTTTTCCCTGAACTTGGGTTAGGGTTAGCCCTCTAAAATGTCATTGAATGCTGTTGAATTCAGATGGTCCTTAATTTAAACTAAAGCTCTATCATGGTAACAACTGCAACATGATACAGCTAGCAGGAGCAGACATTTCATTTTTTTACATCAAGTCTACAATCTTTTTTTCAGTGTGGGCGTCCCATTTTCTTCCATTTAAAAAAATGAATAGCAGCTGTTTTCTAATTATGTTCTCTCCCGCTTCTTTTCTTCCGAACATCAGTGGATTGTATCCTGTTGTGTTTGTTACCTAACGTGTAATTAGCTTGCTTCCAGATTTCATCTAATAAGCACTGTAAACTTTCTATCAAGCTGCTCGATGTTGCCCAGGCCAATCACACAGCAATCAATACACAGGCCATTAGGTGAAACAGTGGTTATGAAATCAAAATGAGCTATGGCTTTGGGCAGTGAGCTAATTACGAGTAGTTGAAGAGGGAGTTGAGAACAAATTCACTGTTTCTACAAAAATGTTTTTCCTAAAAATCAACACGTGACATTTTGCCCTAAACTATCCCGAACCTCAACTCTTTTAGGTTTAATGTCAAATTACATTACATACAGCCAGCTGTAGAATATGAGTAAAGGTCTGCCACTAATATACATGTCCTTTCTTGAACATCTGATCCTCACAAAGACATAATTACAAGGGTACACACTCCATAAAATAGTTTTAACTTTTAATTAATCATAGCCTGATTTCCTTCCTGCAGATGGTATTCAAACCACTTGAACCTTTTTCATGTATTTAGACCAATGAAGCATAGTGAATGTTGAAGGACTTTTTAAATTCAATTCAATTCAGTTTATTTTCTATAGCCCAAAATCACATTGCCTCGTAGGGCTTTACAATCTGGACACATACACATTGGGGGAAAAACTACCCAAAAAACATTAAAAACCCTTTCAGGGGAAAAAAGGAAGAAACCTCCAGAAGATCAACAGAGGAGGAACCCTCTCACCGGATGGACATAAACAATTGATGTAATTTCAATCAGAAGAGACAGTGAATGATTAGTAGTTAACATTTATTATGCCGGATGATGCGTTCATGAGTTACACAGAATTAGTTTGGCGCTTGAACTCAACGAGGAGATTGCCCTGTGTTTGCCCGAGGAGTCCAGACACTGGTGGTGGTGGCTGGAGGTTCTGCTGGAGTTGCTGGAGATGCAGACGGGGTGCTGAATCTGAGAAGGCGGATGGTGCAGGGGAGGCGGAGGGTCGCATGAGACGGCAGCAGGACGCTAGAGTGGGGATACAGCTCATTTGACAGCAACAAGCTGATAGGCTAACAAAGAGGGTGTGACTGCGCTATTGGCTGTGGGCGCCCAGCTGTTAAACAGTTGATAGAGTCTATGACTCTTCTGATTGTGATGTCCGGTATAGAAGGTGTGCTCCTGATTAGGGAGCAGTACCAGTGAGAGGCCTACGAGCCTAGCGTGAGGGGATGGTCTTCCTGTCTGAACTTATGCTAGAGCTTCATGTGTATAGAATTATTGTACTAAAATCACTAAAACAGAGAAAAATTAATAAAGAATTCTGAACTTAAGTTACAAATAGCTGTAGATTAAAAACAAATACAAATCCCCTACTCTGTTTTTACACCCTTTGCATTGACACACCTGCATAATAAATTGTGTAGCCAATTGTTATTGGAGGTCACATAAGGTCACACGTTAGGTCACTCAGTTAGGTGAACTGTGTGTGTATTCAAGGTGTAACTAACTCTAACCCTGGTTCTAACTGTCCTTTAAATGCTTGTCTGCTGGGTCCAGAATTTGATTGGTTTACAGACAAAAATTACAAAATGAGGCTTCATGAGTTAGAGTTTTGATATTAGCTTCTAACTCTATTTACATCAGAATGCACAATAATTAAGTGGTAAATATATCAATGCACAAAGACCATCAACACTCAAATACATGTAGCCTTTTCTCTGCTAATTTCTGACCTTTTGTTGAAATACAAAGCCATGGCTTCAAATCAATGGTGATAATGATCAGTAATTGTTGTTTCTCGGCATCCCAGAGCCCAATGCTAATCAGCCCAGCAGAAGCTAAGGAGGTTCAGACAGTTCCTCCAGTAAACAATGTGTTGGTGGAAGAGAACATCTGTGTTCAGTCTCAATGTTTATTTCTCAAATATTGAAAAGTACAGAAGGTTACTCTGGAAATAACAGTCTGCGACAGCTGCGTGATGCAGAATGTGTATAGAGTCCACTGATGGGCAGGTGTTCCCTTGTTATTATTATCATTATCCTCGGCTGTCAGCGTATGAGTCTGTTACAATGTTGTACTGAAAGCCTATTTAACATTAACATATTTAATATGCTATTGTACTATAATGTACCATATTATACTATGACTGTGGCTCAGTGGTTAGCAAGTCAGTCTTTCAATCAGAGGGTCGGTGGTTCAAACCCCGGCTCAGCCAGTCCATGTCGTTGTGTCCTTGAGCAAGACACTTAACCCTCATTGCTCACCGTTGCTGTGTCTACGGTCTACTGTATATCATGTAAGTCGCTTTGGATAAAAGCGTCAGCTAAATGTAATGTAATAAGAAATGTATACTAATTATTCTTAATGCTACAACCTGTGTAATTGTATCATTAGTTTGTGAAATATAATAGTTAGTGTATAAGATGTATAATCTATCATAGCTGATAAAAGATGATTACATTTCAATCAGGAGAGAGAGGTGGGTGGAGGAGGAGGGTGGAGGTGACTGGAACGATGTGATTGGCTGAAGAAAAGAACAGGAAATGCTAACAGCTGTGCGTGTGTGTTTTGTGTTTGTGCGTGTGTGTGTTTGTGCGTGTGCATGCATGTGTTTGTGCGTGTGCGTTCGTGTGCCTGCGTGTACCTGCGTGCGCTCACTCGTTCATACATGCTTGTGTGGTTAACTAGGTGATTCAGGCTGAATCTACATCTGTCATTACAAAGGCCCTTATAGGTTAGAAATACTAAAAGAGGGAGGGGCTAACGTGGTGAAAAGTTGATGAAGAAGGTTAATGTCAGCATATAAGAGGATGAAGAGGAAAAGGAATGGAGGGGTAAGACGGAGAGAGAAAGAGGTTGAAGGCAAAGAGGGATGACAAGGAGTTGTAAAAGGGGCAGAGGGTGAGGAGGAGGAAGATGGATAAAGAGTGGAGGAATGAGAGATGGAGAGCTGAGGATGGAGGGAAGTGAACAGGGTTCGGTTACTAACGGGCTTTACTACTTCCTCACCGACTTTCTGTTTTCATGTAGATGTGGTTGGAATGAACCTTGATATTAGTGACAGTTAATTATGATGAACTATATAATTTGTAATCCTCATTAAACAGCAGAACAATAGCAAGAGTTTGAGGTCTCCATGAATGACATCAATAGAGGAAATCAGAAGCACTCCTGCTGTGTTCATCATAACAGAGTTGTGAGGAAAACACATTTTAAATTAACTCTAAATGGAATAAAGCTAGCTGAGTGTGTCCCTGTGCATATATTAGAGATATGTAATCAGTGGCGGCTGGCCATTAGAGGGCCATGGGGCCGGGCCCCCCTTGGATCCACCCACCAAAGAAAAAAAACATTGTATAAAGCAACTACCGGTAAAACAACTGGTCCCAGATCAGCCTGAGTTCAGCATAAGACAACAGACTGGCCTGAAAAGGAAGCAGCATCTGTATGGCTACACGGTTTGGCTAAGCTAGCTGCTGGATGCAGTCCTGCTAACACCGTAGGGTTTGGCTAAGCTAGCTGCTGATATAGTCCTGCTAACGCTGTACGGTTTGGCTAAGCTAGCTGCTGGATGCAGTCCTGCTAACGCTGTATTTTGCTTTCCATAATTGCTTTTTAAATCGACGGGGACAGATCCAGCATGGACAGATACGGGAGTACGGGACATGAAGCACTTGAAGAAAAATGAAGACAACATGAGAACACCAGGACACATGGATAACTCCGTCAAGCTAGCACATCAGGCTAAGTGAACATCGCTACCCAGCTGGACAACGGACACATATGATGTCGGTTATTATATGATGTGTTTTGGCTTTAGAAACGGTTTGTCAATCAATGTTGTTGTTTTTGTTGCATGTTTTCTGCCTACCATATGCTACATTTATTTGGTTTCCTGTTTTAAGATGATATGCTTTTATTTTGAAGGTGGCTCGCGGAGTTAACGAGGAAGTCTCATTGTGCGCAGATTGAATGGCGAAAGCTACGGAAAATATATTAAAAATGTTTATACAAATTAGAAACAGTAACGTATTAGCACTCCCCCGAAGAGGCACAAGGTCAGTTAAAGTTGTTATAAATGTAATAACTGTAATTTTTAAGTAAATTAGCATAAGTGTTGGCTCTGTGTCTGTATGCTATTAATGCAAACAAGGAGTAAGCAAACATTAATATCGTTTTTGTCCCTTTGTACTCAGCTCTTACGTTGGTTTCTGGAATGTATAAATACATTTGAAATCATCAGTCAAGTGCAGGACTATCTTTCGGAGGGCTATGTGACATGATAAATTAATATACTGAATTGTATGACTAAGATGTCCTTATGTCAAAGTGTTGGAATAAATGTTAAATATTTAACTGCAACGTAGTAATGCGTGATACGTTTTTTTGCATTGAATCATACGTGATGTTTTCTGAAATTGATTAGATGGCCCTACCAAAAAAAAATTCCACCAGCCGCCACTGTATTTAATGAGTTAAATTACATCTACATATCATTGTGCATGCTTTGTGAGACTATACAATCCAGAGACTAAGATGCTTCAGCTTCTCAAATGCCAACACTTGGGTGGAGGCCCTCGATGCCTTTAGCATCTGTAGGAGTGGCTTTTAACGAACCACAATATAAACACATTTGCATAATTATTTAACGCTAATATCAACGCACTTCAGACTTTCACTCAGGGGGGCAGTGTCCATGTCCTGTGTAAAACCAAAAGTTTGAAAAAAAAACATTGATATCATTATCTATTGATCTATCCATCTATCAATCCATCCATTTATTCAATTCCATTCAGTTTATTTTGTATATCCAGAATCACAAATTTGCCTCAGAGGGTTTTATCTATCATCTATCCATCTATCATCTATCTTCCATCTATCGTCCATTCATCTATCATATATCATCCATCCATGTATCATCCATCTATTATCTATCATCCATCTATTATCTATCATCCATATATCATCTATTGTTGCGTCAAAACAAGTTTGAGCATGCATTGAAGCAAGGAGCATCTATGAACTCCAAGCCTGAAGGGGGCAGAGAACGAACCCAAACAAAAGTGGAACCTAAAAATGCAACCCATGTTTCTGGAGGGACCAAATTCACCAGCGCACGCCTTAACAAGCATGGGTATAAAATGTTTGGTGTTAGCTTAGCCGCCCTCTCTGTAGTGATGGCAAAGTGAAGCTTTCTGAACCAGTGAAGCTTCCCAGCCAATTGTATCGGAAAAAGGTTCATTCATTCAATGCATCGCAAACTCTATGATGACCTCTGCTGTTGCAAACTTGTAGTGCATATGTTTCAAATAGCCAGTATATTTTGGCCCTGTCTCTGTGGGTTGAACATGATTATGAAAAGTTGAACCAATAAATCATCCAATAAATACATGGATTCCTATATGAATAAAACTATTGTTTTTCAGGTTTGAATTGTGTCCTTGTTTGTTTATTTTAATTATCTGTACATTGGGAAGAAGTGGAACAAACACTTATCTATGTGTCTTTCTGCACCTTTGTGCATGTATGTATAGTAAGTATAGGATTATATGTAAGAAATATCATTTAAAATACCAGCAAGTGCTTCCTACTGCATGTGCAGTTCATGGCAGTCATAGGGACTTATGTGAATTGTTTGAATCTGGAATATGGGACGTGATTTACAGAGGAAAGGTCAGTGGGGCAGTGATTGTGCTTTTGGACAGGTTTGTTATGACAGGATATTGAGGTGCTTGGGGACACAAGGGATGGGGCATGAAATTATCATTGATTTTTATTGAGAAACACAATTTTCTCCACAGTATTGGGGTTGAGTCGGTTTCGTTTTTTCGATACTATTTCCCCCGCCTTAGAAAAAACACGCTCACACGGCACGGATGAGGCAGGAATGCTCAAAAGATTACGTGCTAGAACAAATAGATGTGGGTACACTTGTTTGTACACTTTGACTGTATGAAACAGACAAGCCCGAACCCTGTTTCGCGCCCATTTGAATCAAATCGAAGCGGTGACGTCACTGTGAGCCGGACCGAAGCTTCGGACGTCACTGATCACGTGATCAGCAGGGAACGAACCAAGCACCGATACATTTGCTTCGCCTTGCACTGGTTCATATTTCGACACAAGCTTCGAAGCAGGAGGGTCGGAGGTAACAACACTATTTAAAGCAATCATTTGTTTACTATTTTCTGTTCTTGATCTTTAAACGTAAAGGAAAAGTAGAAGTTTAAGTTAATGGCATGTATGTAATGGAAATACTTGCAAATGGCAATTTCATTGGATCTTTGAATTTGATTTGCCTGTGTAATTACTTTATTTGGTAAAGAATGTGTAGTTTGATGCAGAATTTAATCTACTCTTTTTGGTTGTGTTTAAGGTTATCAACCTATTCCTATTCCTTCAAAAGGAAAATAAAAACAAACGGAACAGAGTTGTCCCTTTGTACTGTTTGGGTTGAACAAGCAGTTTTCAAGTTTGGGCTGAGCTGAATGTACTTAACACCTGGATAACTTGACAGCTATCATCCATCATCAATCTTTTAATCTGTTTCATCCCATTTTCCTTGTTGCTTTTCTAATCAGTCAGTCTCATCACAAATGTGTCCTTTTGTCCCCTTAAAGGGCTTTTTGGAGGAGTTGTTCCCGTTCTGATACAAGGGTCTAAGGTCAGAGGATGTGAGGGTCATAGGCCGTTGTATGTAGATAGATTGTATGCCCTTAAGAGGCAAATTTGTGATTTTGGGCTTTACAAAAAATGTAAGGTAATTGAACCTGCCAGAGTAGCTCAATGTTCCTTGCCACAAATTCAACAGAAGTCTGTCAAAGTCTGAACACAATCCTCCATTAGATATTCCCCAGATGATATTTTGGTAATGATGGTGGAGGGCTGCGCTGTGCGCGTATGGAAGCATCTGCGTTTCTTGGTGTTTCACCACATGTTTTATCTATTTTTTTTCATTGCACATCTACACAAATGTTGACTGTTCCTTGAAATAATGGATTGACATTAATTAGATAACATTAACATGACAACAAAAAACAACTAGTATTATTCCAAGATGAATTGCGTCTCTATAGAACATTTATGGAACCAAGCAGAACAGCTTTATGGCTGACTGCTACTGACACGCCGCGGTGGACACACACAGGCTTTATAAGCGAGCAGTAAGCCACCACCTCTCACGAAACCCCAGAATCATGTCTTCTTCTTACTTGTCTCTTCTTACTTGTCTCTTCTTACTTGTAATCTTACTTGAAAGGTCAGACCACTAATGGCATAATTCCAAAAATCTCTTCCTGTGTAAATTAATTTATATAAGCTCCTGTACTGATGCTGTGCATGAGCCTTTAATCCCCTACAACAGTTGCTCTAACAAATCATTGAGTAACTATAGCTAATGTAATAACCTCAGAAAAACACGATAAACTGGATCATTGTAATGGTAAAATGTGTGTGAACTAAAAAAAGGCAATATTGTTATGAAGTGTTTTACTCAGTTCAGTACTTGCCTATTGTATTTTATTTAGCACAAAAATCTAACTGAGTTCAATTAGGAGAGACTTCCTTCAAATGTAATAATGTATGTGCCATGTCTTTGGTGATTAGACTCCACCCTGAAATAGGATAATTACCAACCGTAGAATATAGGGATAATGATGCTGAGGCATCCTCCACCGCCACCCTCCTCCTCCAGTCACCTCCACCCTCCTCCTCCTCAGTCACCTCCACCCTCCTCCTCCTCAGTCACCTCCACCCTCCTCCTCCTCAGTCACCGCCACCCTCCTCCTCCTCAGTCACCTCCACCCTCCTCCACAGTCACCTCCACCCTCCTCCTCCACACAGTCACCGCCACCCTCCTCCAGTCACCTCCACCCTCCTCTTCCACAGTCATCTCCACCCTCTTCCAGTCACTTCCACTCTCCTCCTCCAGTCACCGTCCTCCACACAGTCACCTCCACCAGTCACCGTCCTCCACACAGTCACCTCCACCCTCCTCCACATTGTCACCTGCACCCTCCTCCTCCACACAGTCACCTGCACCCTTCTCCTCCGCATAGTCACCTCTACCCTCCTCGTCCTCCACCCTGCTCCTCCACAGTCACCTCCACCCTCCTCCAAGTCTTCATTTAATATATTCTTTAACAAGAAGTAAATAAATGAAATAAAATGCAGACTTGGTCTCTTTCACCAAATCAAACAAAATGACACATCACTGTGTTGACGTTCATCCTCCTCATCCACCCTTTATAGTAAAGCCTTGTCAGCACACTGGGGGTAAAACAATAGCGGCAGTTGTCTGTTGTGTATCATTTGGAAAAAAACTAAAAGCGGTACAATCCCATTAGAGGATTCAGTGACATTTACAAACGCAACCCCTCGGTGACTTTACTTTAAAACCCAAGCACTGGCTCATCCCTTACCGATTGGTGCATTTAGAGATAAACAAAGTAGTGCAAGTGGGTAATTGTATAAACAAGAAGAGAGTGAACAGAGAAGAGGAAAGGGGTGGATAGAGTTTCAGGGAGAGAAAGTGAAAATCATGCACTTAGCTTTGTTTACAGTGCATCAAAAATGTTACGAGCATTTAATCTGTTAAGCTTGTGGCTATTGTTATATATATGTCTGGCTGCCATCTGAAGAGGACGGGAGCATTTCTTCCCCTTTACTCCTCTATACTGCTCTCTTTCAGTGTCACAAGCAGCTTAGTCTAAGTAGTTAAAAAGGCTGCTCTAAGCCGTAAAGTGTTCCTGAAGCACACATTATATGATGTCATTAAAGGGCTATTGTGTCAGTGAAGCATCTGTCCACCACACTAAGGGACAGCTGACCCAAAAACCCTCCTATTTTGTAAGCTTTATTTAACAGTGTTTGTGCGTGTGTGTAGCTTTTTGTGTGTAAGAGTCTGCATTTATTTATGCTAAAGGATGTCAGAATTTGTGTGTGCGTTTTAAAGCCCATTTGTACAATGGCTTCTACTTTTTTCTTTAGGGGCGCTTTACATGTTCATGTACATTCTAAAGAGCGTTTCAATTTATGTTTCTATGTGCACTTTCAAATGGATATACTCATTGTCCATGCTTTAATTTGCATGCTTTTTTTTCTATCTTTCCATTTTTGCACAATGTTGTTTTCTTAATATTTTCTGTTTCTGTCTTAATATGTGCTTTTTAATAGGACCCAAATAAAAGCACCAATTGCAGCCTTTGCAGATTCATTAGATAAGATAGCATGGAGAGATAAAATGTTTGCCATGGGTCCTTAATTAAAGAAGTATTAGATGTCTCTTCCAAACATAGTGTGGTACTATAAGCTCTCTAGTGGGGTAACATGGTACTATGAGCTCTCTAGTGGGGTAACCTGGTACTATGAGCTCTCTAGTGGGGTAATATGGTACTATGAGCTCTCTAGTGGGGTAACCTGGTACTATGAGCTCTCTAGTGGGGTAACATGGTACTATGAGCTCTCTAATAATAATAATAATAATAAATTGAATTTATATAGCGCTTTTCATGGACTCAAAGTCGCTTTACAGGGAGCAAGATTAGAAGGTAAAGCAAAACTGGACGATACAAGACAAAACAAAACAAAGCAAAAGAAAACAGGACAAAGCAGAACATGATACAGTCAATAGGGGGCTACAGATAGGCAGAGGTGAAGAGATGGGTCTTGAGGCGGGACTGGAAGACGGTGAGGGACTCAGAGGTGCGGATCTCTTGGGGGAGGGAGTTCCAGAGCCTGGGAGCTGCCCTGGAGAAGGCTCTGTCCCCAAAACTGCGGAGTTTGGATTTGTGGATGCAGAGGAGACCGGCTGAGGTGGATCTGAGGGACCGTGAGGGTTGGTAGGGGGACAGGAGGTCAGTGAGGTATGAGGGGGCCAGATGGTGGATGGCTTTGTAGGTGAGGACCAGGATTTTGTAGGTGATCCGGTGGGGGATAGGAAGCCAGTGAAGTTGTTTTAGGACTGGAGTGATGTGGTGCCAAGATTTGGAGCGGGTGATGAGTCGGGCAGCTGCGTTCTGGACCAGTTGGAGGCGGTTGATATTGGTAGAGCTGATGCCGAGGAGAAGTGAGTTACAGTAGTCCAGTCGGGAAGAGATGAAGGCGTGAATGAGTCTTTCAGCCGCGGGGGGTGTGAGAGAGGGTCTGATTTTAGCGATGTTGCGGAGGTAGAAGAAGGAGGTTTTGATGACATGGCGGATGTGGGGCTCAAGGGAGAGGGTGGAATCAAAGATCACGCCAAGGTTTCGGGCCTGGGGAGATGGGGAGACAATGGTGCCGTCAATGGTGAGAGTGGGGTTATTGGTTTTGCTGAGTGTGGATTTGGAGCCAATGAGAAGGAATTCTGTTTTATCACTGTTGAGTTTGAGGAAGTTGTGTTGCATCCAGATTTTAATAGCTGACAGGCAGGAGTTGATGTGGGAGAGGGGAGGGTCGAGGGGGGATTTGGTGCTAAGGTAGATCTGGGTGTCATCAGCGTAACAGTGGAAGTCCACTCTCTAGTGGTGTAATATGGTACTATGAGCTCTCTAGTGGTGTAATATGGTACTATGAGCTCTCTAGTGGTGTAATATGGTACTATGAGCTCTCTAGTGGTGTAATATGGTACTATGAGCTCTCTAGTCGGGTGATATGGTACTATGAGCTCTCTAGTGGTGTAATATGGTACTATGAGCTCTCTAGTGGTGTAATATGGTACTATGAGCTCTCTAGTGGTGTAATATGGTACTATGAGCTCTCTAGTGGTGTAATATGGTACTATAAGCTCTCTAGTGGTGTAATATGGTACTATGAGCTCTCTAGTGGTGTAATATGGTACTATGAGCTCTCTAGTCGGGTGATATGGTACTATGAGCTCTCTAGTGGTGTAATATGGTACTATGAGCTCTCTAGTGGTGTAATATGGTACTATGAGCTCTCTAGTGGTGTAATATGGTACTATGAGCTCTCTAGTCGGGTGATATGGTACTATGAACAACTTAATTGGATGTCAAAACTGTGTCACTTTACAGGAACACTTTTGGACAGAAACAGTGCTCTTGTGGTTGAAATTTCTGCGTTTGTTTAGGGTTAGGCAACTCAACCCCTTTTAGGTTCAGGAAAAAAAATGACATTAACACATCACTTTACAACCTGTTTTGGTTTGACCCATCCACCTCCCACCCCCTGTACTTCTACTCCATAGCTTCAGCCTTTTACATTACATTTAGCTAATGCTTTTATCCAAAGAGACTTACATGATATACAGTAGACCGTAGACACAGCAACGGTGAGCAATGAGGGTTAAGTGTCTTGCTCAAGGACACAACAACACGGACTGGCTGAGCCGGGGTTTGAACCACCGATCCTCTGATTGAAAGTCAGACCTGCTAACCACTGAGCCACAGCATGCAAGCCTTCTGCTTAGTGATGTGTATAGATCATGCGTTTCCCTGCAGTGACACAAAAAATTTCTGAAAACATGTCTCTGAGGTATTTCTGTGAGATTGGGCTGATCTTGTTCATTAATATACAGTAGTATAAAGGCTGGGAACAGAAGTTCCAACATAAGCTTACATCAACCACAATCCAACAACAGTCTAATACAGCTTCTGTACTCTCAATATTTGAAATATATAATCAATATATTGATATTTTGACACTGTTTCTCACCATTTGCAGAGACTGAGAGTGTATTCATGCAGGAGCATTCTCTTTTGTATTTGAATGGTTCAATCAGTTGTCTTTGACCAACTTTTAAAATGTCTGATGTAAGAGATTTGATGTATTTGTCCAAATCTATAGTGATGACCTTTTAGGAAGAAATTAATACTTGATATTTGTAATACTGAATCTACAATATATATAATAAGTGGAAATTTTCCCCACTGAAGGTCTAATAAAGGAATAACTCATCTTATCTTTTAAACTGACACACTTCGAGGAACAAAATATTTCCAAACTGACTAGTCACTCAACAAAAATATATTTAATTATTTATAGAAAAATGTAAAGTACTGATAATTATCAAAAAAGGAGAAGCAGCTTAATAATAATGCATGAAACCAGTGCACATTTCTCTTTGTGATGCCAATGACACAGACCTAGATCACACATGAGCATTTGAAGACATGCCAGGAAGTGCAAAGGTACAAAGAAGCCAGATTGTCATTCACACACATTTGCACACAGATAAATTGTTGGCAGTCACTCATTTTGGCTTGGATCCTCTTAGAGAGGAGAAAATAAGCCAAACCTTTCATCTCAGTAATAATTTGCTATTTTAGAAGTCAGCTTCTTGCATACTGTGGGCATGCATGTGTGCGCTAAAAAGAATATTGTGTCAGGAGGTTTAAAGAGAACGATACTCAGAGTTGAAAAATTAATCCCAACCTAAACTGTATTAGTCACACACACGCACACACAGTAGAAAACAGGTGACTCTTGGTTGCCCCCTCCTGATCAACTCAGTGGAATATGCACACTGTTGTAGTCGTCAGGAACTAGCTGTTCCCTCTGGAAAGCTCTCTCTCTGGGTGATAATATTTGTTTTGTGTTCTGCAGCCAAAATAAGGCTTTTTGTTTGCATTGTCTTAATACACCAAGGATTTTGAGAAATATAAATATATTGTTTTTAACTTAAACTGTATTCCTTTCTTTTTGTTTGTAATTGTGACAAAGCAGAATCATGGCAAGTCACAGACTGTATAATCAGAGGGTGAGAGGAAGCTTTTTTTTACACGACAAGACAGGCATGTTGCACCTCATGTAAGAGATTGGTGTCTTGGTCTTGTACATGACATCTCCTTCCAGCTGTGGTTGATTCAAAGTGATAGATAGCGCTTCTCATGAACCAAAGTATCAAGGTCTTAAGAAGACAGATTCTGATCCTGGGTGGGGCCAGGGGATACTCCTGCTGCAGAATTGATCAGTGTTGACTTGTTGATGATAGAGATGTGGGAGGTCTATACTTTGTATTTTACTTCATTTGGATTTAGCAGATATCTGAAAAGTTAAAAAACCTGACAGTATTGGTGTAATTGTCCCCGTACAGAGGACCGGATGCTGCAGACTCTCCATGTCATCATGTGTCTTATCGGGACATGAAGCTGTGTTGCTACATAGAGACAAACATCTTTAGACCGGACAGGTATCTGTTATTGTCATTGTGTTGTGATCTCTACCAAATCTGATGCTTGTGGAATTGATGACAATCTGAAGCACAGCAATAGTTAATTAAAATTAAAATGTAAGTAAATTAAACTTGAAATGTAAGTAAAAGAAGATTTTTTTTAAGTAGATACCTTTCGTCTTCAGCAGTAGTTTTTCATGCGTTTTTCTACGAAAGCAAGCCAAACATTTACATTTCTGCTCGTTACATACATACAATCTTTGCATACTTTTTTAAATGAACATGTTTCTTCACAGGAAACAACTCAGGTTTAGGCAGCTGAACTATGTAGTCAGAACTAGACAACAAAACTGCTTCATTAGGTTTAGAGAACAAAAGGACTTGTACTACATACTGTAGTGTAGGTTTCTCTTCCATCCATTAAAGGTGAGAGAATAACCTGTCATTTTAAGAGGATGCTACCTGAAACAGTTAGAGGATTAACCTGGAAAGCCTGCTAACCACGCTACAAAAGGCACAAGATTTACAAAATACACAAACCAAATACATTTTCATTCACTTTTTACTGCAGTGTCTTTCTTAAATATAAAAGGTCAAATAAAAAAAATCTATGGAGTATATGATCTTATGCACAATGTCCATAAATGAAAGATCCAGAGTCCAGATATGGTTTGGGGGAAAAGAAAGGACAAGCCTGGAGAGTTGCCGTTGAAGGGGGTTAGCTCGATGGTTCAACAAAGCAAAGGAGGTCCACAGTGGCATCCAAGCAGGGTCAGGTTGTACTGCAAAATACTGCAAAAGCCCACACAGGGCGTGTGGAAATGGCGGTAGATGGGTCTAAACCCTAACTTGCATATTTCAGTAACGACACCTCCATAGTTATTGTACCCCAAAAGATAATTATTTCCTGAATCTACATGAGAAGTTTGATTGCCTGTGACGACAGAATTTTACTTTGTTTATTACTGGACTTTCATAGAGAAACGCATTTTTCTGTAATTGGAGACTAATTGGATGAGGATACGTTGGTTGCAGATTATTCTTGTGGATAACAATATTTTATACTTCAGGCCTTTGTCCACATAATGCCTTTTTTTGGAAAGTTCACAAACAAGGAGCACTTAGGAAAAAGACACTATGTTTAGCACCTTTTCTCTAGGCCGTGGCAAGGAGACGCACACGCTCTCTTTGCATTAGGAACAATTAAAAAAAAAAAGATTGGTGCTCAGAGGAAGGTGCCATCTGTTTACAGGCCCTTATTCTTTTGGCTGCTACCCTGGCGATGGGACACAGACTTGGGAGCGAATACATTTTTTTTTTTATTCAATTCCATTTATTTGTTTTACTTTGCCTCAGAGGGCTTAACAACTTGTACACCAGACAATATCATCTGCCTTTGGAGCCTCACATCAGAAAAGGAAAAACTCCACCTCCCCCAAAAGAAAACTTTAACAGAGCAACAGAGGGATCCCTCTCTCACGATGGACAGCAGCACAATATATTGTATATTTACAGAATGAATAACACAATAGTTACAACAGTCCAAAACCTATTATGTAAAGTATGCATATGAGAGTAGTAATAGCAGTAGTAACACTTATAAAAGCAAAATAATTTTAGACCAATTATGAATACTAATAATACCACCAGCAGTGGATAGAATAGATTACTAATCATTATAAAACCAGTACTAGTAGCAACATGGCAATTAACATCATTGGCGAACGCAGGGTTCACCTGGACAGGTGCCCTGTTCATCTCAGGGTTCATAAAGAGATATACAACTGACGTCATGACAGATATGAGAGTGTCTGATCATTTAAGGATTTGTAGGTGAGGAGCAGGATTTTTAATTATATTCTTGATTTTACAGGGAGCAAGGGCAGTCCATGAAGTTTGTTATGTGTAGGGTTAATAGAGATATCCTGATCAATGATAACTAGGATTATTTACACTGGTGCTTGATGCAAAGGCAATGCCATCTAGAGTAACTATTCTTTTTAGTTCTGCTATTATTAGTTCTACTACTACGACTGCTAGTACGACTCTCGTTACATGTATGATTTTTCATACCCTTTGACTATATTGTAATTGTATTATGTTGTTCATTCTGTACAAATTACATCTATTGCTTCTTTGTCTATTCTGGTTAGAAAGATCAGTCCTATTGTTCTTGCTGAAGTTCCTCCTTTTCCCCCTCATCATATTTGTACCTAATGTGAATTGTGATATTGGGCCATACAAATACAATTTAATTCATGAATAGGCAAAAAGGACAGACATTATAAAATGACAGTAAGAAAGTGAATAACATGTCAATTATTATTATTGCATATAGAGTGAAGCAAAGTAATCTCAGTCCCTTAGAATATTTGTTTCCAGACGCTAGTCATTTTGAGGCCTATACATGCATGTTGACAATCATCCACTTTCCCCCAAGGCCTTTAATAAGCCGGCGGCAACATCAATTAGGCCCCTTTTAGCACAGAATCCATTGGGGGCACTTAATGGCCAGTACTGGGAGATTACTGCTTTTCTGGCTTTGTTTCTCAGCCTACCCTATTGGGGAGATACTAACTGGATGCTAAAAGGCAGCTAGTCCTATATGGCTATGATGATTAGGGCTGTCAAAATTGCTCAAAAATGACGTTCGAATATTCCCTTTTAAAAAAAACACATTGTAACACGGTTCTCTCTACCGGGCGGACCACAGACCACAGAGGCAGCGTTGAATGCAAAGTGAATCTTTTATTTTGTGTTTCTCCGTCTGCTCCGACTGGCTCGGCTCGTGCGCTCTCGCTTCCTCTCCTCGCCAGTCCCGCTTCTCCCTATGGCGGGCTCTTTTATCCCCGCCCACCCACCCACACACACACACACACACACACACACACACACACATTAGTCCCTGGTGTGGCTCATTTCCCCTGATTCCCCGCACCTGTTCCCTGAGCCGCCCTTCTCTTTCCCTCCCTGCAGCCGCGCTTAACCACGCCCCCACCCCACATACCCCCACCGCCCGACTTAGGCCGGGGAGCCACCGGCCTAGCCCACTCCCCCCCCGCCCCCTCGGAGCGGGAAAGGAAGTCCGCCACAACCATCTGCGTCCCCGGCCTATGAACCACCTTGAAATTAAAGGGCTGCATAGCCAGATACCACCGGGTGATCCGGGCGTTGGTATCTTTCATGCGGTGGAGCCATTGGAGCGGAGCGTGGTCCGAACAGAGGGTGAACTGGCGTCCCAGGAGGTAGTAACGGAGGGCATCGACCGCCCACCGGATGGCCAGGCATTCCTTTTCTACGGTACTGTAGCGGCCCTCCCGCTCCGACAGCTTCCGGCTGATGAACACGATGGGTCGGTCGACCCCCTCCACCTCCTGGGACAAAACGGCCCCCAGCCCTCTGTCCGACGCGTCGGTCTGCAAGACAAAAGGGAGAGAGAAGTTAGGGGTGTGGAGAAGCGGCTCCCCACCGAGGGCCTGTTTCACCGCCTCAAACGCCAACTGGCACGGCTCCGTCCACTGGACCGGATCTGAAGCACCCTTTCGGGTGAGGTCGGTTAAGGGGCTGGTGAGGTCCGCAAAGGCGGGGATGAACCGTCTATAGTACCCCGCCATCCCCAAGAACCTCCTCACCTCTTTTTTGGTCTTGGGCGGCGGGCAGGCCTCAATCGCTGCCGTCTTGTCTACCTGCGGACGCACCTGCCCTCCGCCCAAGCGGTACCCCAGATACCGTACCTCCCTCCGTCCAATAACACACTTCCCCGGGTTGGCGGTGAGCCCCGCACGCTTCAAGGACTCCAGCACCGCTGCCACCCGCTGCACATGCTCCGCCCACGTGGTGCTGTGGATGAGCACATCATCCAGGTAGGCGGCAGCATATGCAGCGTGCGGCCGCAGCACCCTGTCCATGAGCCGCTGGAAGGTTGCTGGCGCCCCGAACAACCCGAAGGGAAGCATGTTGAATTGGTACAACCCGTACGGAGTGGAGAAAGCCGTCTTTTCCTTGGCCTCTGGCGACAGGGGAATCTGCCAGTAGCCCTTGGTCAAATCCAGTGTGGTGAAAAACTGTGCCGTGCCCAGCCGGTCCAGGAGCTCGTCGACCCGGGGCATTGGGTAGGCATCAAACCGTGACACCTCATTCACCTTGCGGTAGTCCACGCAGAACCGTATAGACCCATCCTTCTTCACTACAAGAACAATGGGGCTACACCAGGCGCTGTTGGACTCTTCTATGACTCCCATCTCCAGCATTGCCTTCAATTCTCTCTGAACCACCTTTTTCTTGTGCTCAGGGAGTCTATAGGGCCGTGACCGTACCGTCACCCCTGGGGTGGTCTCAATCTGATGCACTATGAGGTCCGTGCGCCCTGGTTGAAGCGAGAACACGTCAGCAAAACGCTCCTGCAACTTGGCCACGTCTGTTTGCTGGGCCGCGGAGAGGTGGGCTTCACAATGGAGCGAGGCGGGAACCCCCGATTTCGGTACCTCAGGCCCCAGCTCCTCCCTCTCCGGAACCGCGGACACCAGCGAAACAGACTCCGCCTCCCTCCACGCTTTCAGGAGGTTGAGGTGATATATTTGCGTGCTCCCGCCCCTATCAGACCGCACCACCTCATAGTCGACCTCCCCGACCCGCCGTGTGACCACAAAGGGCCCTTGCCACTTGGCGAGGAGTTTGGAGCTGGAAGAAGGAAGCAATACAAGTACCTTATCTCCCGGTGCGAATTGTCTCAGCTTGGCCCCTCTATCGTACAGGCGTTTCTGCCGCTCCTGGGCCTGGCGCAAATTCTCTCGTGACAGCCGACCCGAGGCGTGAAGCTTTGCGCGCAGGTCCAGGACGTGCTGTATTTCGTTCCGACTGGTGCTCGGACCCTCCTCCCAGTTTTCCTTAATGAGGTCGAGCACCCCACGTGGCGTCCTGCCAAACAGCAGTTCAAAGGGAGAAAATCCCGTGGAGGCCTGGGGAACCTCCCGCACTGCAAACAAAAGAGAGTCAAGCCATTTATCCCAATTACGCTCGTCCTCGCTAATGAATTTACGGATCATGGTTTTCAAAGTCCTGTTGAACCGTTCCACCAGCCCATCCGTCTGGGGGTGGTAGACACTGGTCCGAACTGACTTGACCCCCAGTAACCCGTAAAGTCCTCTCAGTGTGCGAGACATGAACGATGTGCCCTGGTCAGTTAGAATCTCTTTCGGGACCCCAACTCGGGAGATGACCTGAAACAGCGCCTGCGCAACACTCTTTGCCGAGATGTTGCGCAACGGCACTGCTTCCGGATATCGCGTTGCGTAATCCACTAGGACCAACACGAAGCGATATCCGCGTGTGCTCCGGTGGAATGGCCCGATGATGTCCATGCCCATTCTTTCGAACGGCACTTCCATCAACGGTAGGGGACGCAACGGCGCCCTCGGAATGGCCGGTGGATTTACCAACTGACACTCCGGGCAGGACGCGCACCACCGGCGCACATCCGCCCGGATGCCCGGCCAATAAAATCGGGCCATGATCCGGTGCAATGTTGTCTCATATCCCGTATGCCCCGCCATTGGGTTACAATGAGCCCCCTGGAAAACTGTTTCCCGGTGGCTCTGTGGCACCAGCAACTGGGTGTCCTCTTGCCCGGTCTGGGTGTCACAGCACACCCGGTATAACCGGTCTCTGATGACTGAAAAGTGCGGATATGTCGGCGCTGCGTCAGGGCGCACCAGCTGACCATCAATTTTCATCACTTGGTCAAAGGCCGAGCGCAGGGTTTCATCCCGAGACTGCTCGAGTGGAAAATCTTCCAGGGAGTGGAATGTGGGAGCCGGCGGAGTCTCCGCTGGAGGCTCAGCCGGTTCCCCCTCCCCGTCAGCAGTGTCGGGCAAACCCGCGTCGCCGCTGAGCACCGCACACATATCGCACTGTCCCGTCTGCTGTGACCGCACCCCCCCTGTCTGCCCCATGAGCTTATCAAAACCCGGCCAATCCGTTCCCAAGATCAGGGGGTGCGAAAGGCGGGAGCTAACCGCAACCTTTAGTCTATGTTTTTTCCCCCCATAACGAATTTCCACCGGAACGACGGGATATTCGTGAATATCCCCATGCACACACCTCACCCTCACCCGTGCTGCCTCCACCAATGCCCCGGTTCGAACCAGACTCTGATGAATCATAGACTGCATGCAGCCCGAATCCACCATCGCCTGGTGTGTACCCCCCTGGATACTCACCTGAACGCGGTACGTCGCTCCTAGACCTGGGGAGGGAGCTGGAGGGCCGGCAACCCGAACCACCTGCCCCACTTCCATCAGTGGGCATTCCCTCCGGAAGTGCCCTGGCTGCCCGCACCTCCAGCATCCCTGCCCTGGCGCTTGAGGAGGCCCCGGTGGGTTGGGAAGGGCGGCGGGGTTGCGTCCACTGTGGGGTTCTGGTACAGCCGCGGGGGTCGGCGGGCTCAGGGCGGCAGGCGGCGGCCCCGGCGTCCCCATCCTCCTCCGCGGGCCCGGCGCAGACCCCGCCGGAGACGCCGACGGGCCGCGGCTCTCCTTCGCCGCCGGGTACACGGTCAGGTGGTCCTCCGCCAGCGTGACGGCCTCCTCCAGAGCCCGGGGACGATGACAGCGGACCCACGCCGCGGTCCGGGCCGGCAGCCCCTCCGCGAATTGCTCCATCACCACCGCCTCCAGGATGGCCTCCGCGCTTCCGGACCCCCCCGGCCGCAGCCACCGCCCCGCCGCATCCCGCAGCTGTTGGGCGAACGAAAACGGTCGGTCCTCCGGCCCCAGCCTGGCCTCGCGGAATCGCCGCCGGTGATCCTCTGGGGTCAGGCCCAGCCGAGCCACCACGGCCCGCCGGACGGCGTCATAATCCCTCCTAGCCACCGGCGGGAGGGCCATCGCCGCCGTCTGCGCCTCCCCCGCCAGCAACGGCAGGAGACGCACCGCCCGCTCGTCCGGCGGCCAGCCGCACACCTCCGCCGTCGCATCGAACGCATCCAAAAACGTCTGCGCGTCATCGGCAGGCGTCATCCGCTGCATGGCGATCTCCGACGGTCCCACAGCCGATGCGCGCGGCTCCCGCGCCGAGCCCATCCCCGCGGCGAGACGCTCCAACGCGTCGGACTGACGCTCGGCTTGGCCCTGGAGCGACGCCATGAACGCGCGGTTCACCACCGCCTGCTCCTGGTGTATAGCGGCGAGGCTCGCCATCATCTGGCCCAGCGCCACCAGCGGCTGGGCCGGAGCCTCCGGCTGTTGGTCACGCTGATCCATCCCGGTGCCCAGTCAGGCGCCACTGTAACACGGTTCTCTCTACCGGGCGGACCACAGACCACAGAGGCAGCGTTGAATGCAAAGTGAATCTTTTATTTTGTGTTTCTCCGTCTGCTCCGACTGGCTCGGCTCGTGCGCTCTCGCTTCCTCTCCTCGCCAGTCCCGCTTCTCCCTATGGCGGGCTCTTTTATCCCCGCCCACCCACACACACACACACACACACACACACACACACACACACATTAGTCCCTGGTGTGGCTCATTTCCCCTGATTCCCCGCACCTGTTCCCTGAGCCGCCCTTCTCTTTCCCTCCCTGCAGCCGCGCTTAACCACGCCCCCACCCCACACACATATATTCAAACATATTCCAATTTCTGGTTGCGCATTAGGCATGTCAATAACAGGACAAATTAATACAACCAGACATAACTACTTGAATAGGTAATTTATTTAACTTTAAACATATTTAACAACATATTACCTACACAAAAATAAGTAAATGAACTAATGGCCAAGACCGCAGACCTTGGCCTCTTGCTCGCACACTCTTTCTTTCTCTCTCTATCTACTGCACCGTCGCGCTCTCTGTGCATAGCGGTTTAAATGAACGACAAAAATAAACAAATGCTGAGTGCTGATTAAGAGTTTTGTGCAAGCAATTTAAGGTTGTGATTCTTGTCCCAAACATGGCAGGCTTCATTCAGTGATTAAACAAATATTATTAACATTAATTGAAGTTTTACAGTATAGAACCGACATTGAATGCTCCGAGCAAGCTGTGCTGTGGTAAACATGGAACTTTTCCTTGGCATGAAATGGGTCGGGGTTAGGGTTAGGTTTTACGATTTTCTCATGGAACTCCCCGCGTTCGCCCGTCGGCTAGGCAGTTGAATGGAGTCCACGGAATGCACGGGCCGGCGATTGTTGTTTAGCAATACCCCTTCCAGCGATCATTTATCACCCTTAAGATAAGAGTTTGGTGCATTGTTAATTAAAGTAGATACCTTTGAAATAAGGACTGGTGATTGGACAAGTTAAATATTTAATTAATTATTAGGTTACCCATTAGGTGAATGGGTAAGTGTCAAAATGTGCGCACAATGTCATGCTGTGACAGTCACTGCGGCACACTGACAATCGCTGCCCGCCCCAAAGTCACTGGGGCCGGCCTCGGTCACCGAGAGGCCGGTCCCTGTGGCTCTGGGTGTACTTAGGTGTACTTAGAAAAATTTCAGAGATTTTAATTTTAGAGGACCAGGGGCACGGAAAAAAACTTTAACTTTTTAATTTTAGAGGACCAGGGGCACGAGAAAATACTTAGAAAAATTTCAGAGATTTTAATTTTAGAGGACCAGGGGCACGAGAAAAAACTTTAAGTTTTTAATTTTAGAGGACCAGGGGCACGGAAAAAAACTTTAAGTTTTTAATTTTAGAGGACCAGGGGCACAAAACTCCAGGGAGCGCGGATGGGGGTTTTAACCCAGAGGGGTGTGCTTAAGTGTGGGTACGCAGGTTCGGATGGAGTGCCTGGTCTGGGGGTGGGCTCCAGGGGTGGGTCTGGTCCTCCAGGGTCCACATGTAACTTATTTTACCCGGGCCTCAGTGTCTCTCAACTGGGTTAATGATGTGGATCTTTCTATTCGATCCGGGACTCCGGGTCCGGGTCTGGCTCCATGGGTCTGTCCGGACCCCCCACGTGAGTCCACAACCCGAATCTGGGGTCCGTAGCACCTTCCCACGTGGAGTTATTGATGAATGAGCAAAATAGCCCCCACCTTTTTTTTCTCCGCACTCGCTGCAGTCTGTGTCAGCCCCCACCTTTGGGAAACACTCCAAACGGCCTAGCTCGGGCTCTGGACCACCTAGAAGGACGCGGTTTGGACCGGGACGCTCCAGTGACCCGGCCCTACACCCCCGAGTCCTCCAGGAGCGAACCAGAGCGGGTTAAGTCGCCCGCATGCCCGAAAAAGTGCTATTTATTCGGATCAAACACAGTGTGTTGTCCCTGTGGTATTATTTAATGCGTTGTGGCTGTCTGGATGGGGCTTATGAGACCTCCAGAGACCCCCAGCGACCTCCATAGCTGTTTATTGGTGATCTAAATTCGGGTAAAATTAATTAAAGCCCCTCAGAGGGCTCCAGAGGGGACTTGTGACTTATTTTATCCATGCCAAAGTGCTTCTCCTCTGGGTTGATGCTTTCCCTCTGCTGTGAGTGCTGAAACGCCTCTCATCTACAGTGCTGCAGCCGAATTTGTGGCCTCTCAGGTCGGATTAAACTGGTCTGTGTGGGTCCTGGGACTCTTAAATACTTATTGAATGGTCTCTTACTTCGGGTAAAATTAATTAAAGCCCGTCATGGGGCTCCAGAGGGGACTTGTGACTTGTTTTATCCATGCCAAAGTGGTTCTCCTCTGGGTTAATGCTGTTGGACTGCTGGGTTTGTGTCAATGTCCGCCCACCGGTGGAATCAACTGGTATAACATGCCGATTTTGACTCTTTCTTCGGATTAAACTGCTTTGTGGGGGTCCTGGGACTCTGAAGAAATTATGGAAGGGGCTGTTGGTGATCTTACTTCGGGTAACATTATTAAAAGACCGTCAGATGGCTCCAGGCGGCACTTATGACTTGTTTTACCCGGGGGATGCTGCACTCTGCTGGCGCAATAAATGTACTACAACCGGAGCGGTTTTAATTCAATTCTCTCCAGTTTGATCACTAAATTGGGTCTAGTTTGGGCTGTGGAGGTCCTAGAATGATGCGGTTTGGACCGGTGCACTCCAGGGACCCGGCCCTACACCCCAGAGTCCTCCAGGAGCGAACCAGAGCGGGTTAAGTCGCCCGCATGCCCGAAAAAGTGCTATTTATTCGGATCAAACACAGTGTGTTGTCCCTGTGATAATATTAAATGCATTGTGGCTCTCTGGAGGATTTGATAAGACCCCCAGTGATGAGGGGACATGTCTGGGCATAACCCTGAGGTCTGACCCCCCCTGGATGATTTCATGAGACCCGTAGTGATGAGGGACTCTGTCCGGGGTGAGGTGTGTGATGTGACCCCCCCTGGAAGATTTAATAAGACCCCCAGTGATGAGGGGACATGTCTGGGCATAACCCTGAGGTCTGACCCCCCCTGGATGATTTCATGAGACCCGTAGTGATGAGGGACTCTGTCCGGGGTGAGGTGTGTGATGTGACCCCCCCTGGAAGATTTAATAAGACCCCCAGTGATGAGGGGACATGTCTGGGCATAACCCTGAGGTCTGACCCCCCCTGGATGATTTCATGAGACCCGTAGTGATGAGGGACTCTGTCCGGGGTGAGGTGTGTGATGTGACCCCCCCTGGAAGATTTAATAAGACCCCCAGTGATGAGGGGACATGTCTGGGCATAACCCTGAGGTCTGACCCCCCCTGGATGATTTCATGAGACCCGTAGTGATGAGGGACTCTGTCCGGGGTGAGGTGTGTGATGTGACCCCCCCTGGAAGATTTTATAGCCCCCCAGTGATGAGAGACCCTGCCCGGGCTAAGGTTTGATGTCTGACCCCCCAGGGAAGATGAATAACACAGCCAGCCTTCACACACCATGCCTGGGCGAAGCGGTTCGATCTGACCCCCCAGGGAAGACCTTGGCCGGGATCTGGCTCCATGGGTCTGTCCGGACCCCCCAGGGGAGACCACAACCCGAATTTGGGCTCCGCAGCACCTTCCCACGTGGAGTTATTGAGGAATGAGCAAAATAGCCCCCACCTTTGCGCACCGCAGTCGCTGCAGTCTGTGTCAGCCCCCACCTTTGGGAAACACTCCAAACGGCATAGCTCGGGCTCTGGACCAGCTAGAAGGACGCGGTTTGGACTGGTGCACTCGGGCGGCCCTCCTCTACATTTAGGGGGTGCCGTGAGAAGATCGCAGCAAGTTAAGTGCCCTCCCTGGAGCATAGAGTGACCCTGCAGCGGGATGAGAGGAGAGACGTCCCCTGAGATGCTTGTGTGACCTTATTAAATACATCGTGGGTGGAGTGTGATTCAAAGGATTCTAATATGAATACAAGTCACAAGTGAATTATATATTATATTATTTTTATATTAGGAACAATGTGTGAAGTGTTTTTAGATTAGTGTTTTGTTAAATGTATGCTACGTTTTGAATGATTCTTCTATTTTATAAGTGTTATTTATCTTATTCTATCCTTGTTTGAAGTGTTTTGAGTGTTGTGTTGAGTTTGAGTGTTGTTTTAATAATAATGTCTCCAGATGAAGTGAAGATGTTCACTTCATGCCCTCGGCCAGCAGATGGTGCTGGAGCAATACGACAATGGTGTAGTACAACTGAAGACTACATCAGGCTGTGGAACTCCTAGAAGGCTGCAGACATGGGTTAGGGTTAGGGTTAATAAAGCTTAGCTGCAATACAAGCAGTGTAAAAAAATAAACTTCTACTCAGGACAGAGCATAAAAACATCCAACGTGGTGGTTTGAAGGAATTGTACTGCATTTCATATGCAAGTAGAGGTCATACAGATTAATAATATAGTAAACTTCAAGCCAATGTGGGCAAATGGCCAGAGAACACTACAAACCCATCAGTAGTCCAGTGAACCTTGAGAATACAATGAAACAAAACTGTATTCGTACTTAGATTTTCATCACCTGTGTTCGGTTTCATAAATAACAACGTTATGCCTCTATAAGTTTGAACCAAGGAACCAAGGACAGCAGAGTCACTTTTGCATTGCTGTCCAGGATTCCCAGACCTGGCTCCTGCAAAGAGGAGAGCGGAGTGACAGCGACTAAAAAGCTTGTTGTCTTTGCAGTGTGTCTTTGCAGTGTAAAGAAAAAATAGATCTAAGGTTTTCCAAAGATTTTGTTTAAGTGTTGTTGTAAATAGTTGCTCATATAAATACCTTGTTCATTATGTTATTCTGTTTGAAATGTGTTATTCTGTTTTTATATTAGGAACAATGTTTGAAGTGTTTTTAGATTAGTGTTTTGTTAAATGTATGCTACTTTTTGCTTGATTCTTCTATTTTATAATTGTTATTTATCTTATTATATCCTTGTTTGTTTGAAGTGTGTTGAGTTTGAGTGTTGTGTTGAGTTTGAGTACACCATTGTCGTCTCCAGATGAAGTGAAGATGACACTTCATGCCCTCGGCCAGCAGATGGTGCTGGAGCGCTACATTATTATTAAAACAACACTACAACTGAAGACTACATCAGGCTGGGGACCACCTAGAAGGCTGCAGACTGGACTGAGGTGCTCGGGAAATCCTGATCTACACCCCAAATCATATGTTGTGTCAATAAGTCATTTAAATGTGTTTTTATTGCACCCAGTAATACCCTCTTGACCTTCACCTTTTGCTCAAGTGTCCCAAAAAAAACAGCCTTTTAATTGTATTTAAATACTTTAATACAAGATAGAGACCTGGATCCTTTTCACATTCAAAGAGGACCATCTGGACATAAACACCCTAAAGTTTGGGACCAAAGGCTGCAAGTTAAGGCCCCCAGAAATCATCCAAAAGGGTAAAATGTAGGCAAGATTGCCATATTTCAGTGTCATATTTTACAAGTGAGAAACAGTCCATAATTTAAATTCTACTTGTGCAATATGTCCCAAATTTTGCACAGACACTCTGTAAGGGTCATAGATGCAGGATGTGTTGTGAAATTTCCCCAGAACCCTTCACAAGAATTAATTAGCTGCCTGCCATCAAGGATGTGAGAAGGCTGTGGGATTTCAAGGATCTGAGACCAACTACACATCTTGGGCTGAATATAGCTTTTTTTCTTCTGGACATGTCAGAGCTTAGCTTTCTTCTCCACATTGTACACACTCCCAAATGGGACAGAACCATGTTGGTCCCGACTGTGTAGCCCTTAGCATCGCTTAGGGAGAGGGCTTTGAATACTCTAAAAAGTGACCCTCCAAAGGTGTTTAACTCCTCGGGAAAAGGTCCAACCTGCTTGAAACTTGCTGGGAACATGTCCCCAGAGGCCCTGAATGAGAATCCAAAAGCACAAGTCTGTAGTCTCTTCAGAACACAGGGTTAGGGTTAGGGTTAGGTTAGGGGTTAAGGGGTGATGACCCGATGAAACGTTTGATGATCGTCTGTAGATTTCTTTGTGTTCGTCCTAGAGACCTGAGATTTGGTGTGTGGGTTTGTTGTATAGGGCCTCACGTTTGAGCAAAGTCTGGGGCCCCCAGCTGCTTTCCTTGATATGGCTGTCATTGACCCCTGTTGATTTGTGTGTTTGATGATCGTCTCTAGCTGAGGCCCGGTTGGGGCTAGGTGGCTTAAACTCGGGGTGTATATATGCCCTACAGAGCTACACGCCTGAGCAAAGTCTGGGGCCCCCAGCTGCTTTCCTTGATATGGCTGTCATTGACCCCTGTTGATTTGTGTGTTTGATGATCGTCTCTAGCTGAGGCCCGGTTGGGGCTAGGTGGCTTAAACTCGGGGTGTATATATGCCCTACAGAGCTACACGCCTGAGCAAAGTCTGGGGCCCCTAGCTGCTTTCCTTGATATAGCTGTCATTGTGTGTATGTGTGTGCATGGGTGTGTGTGTGTGTGTGTGTGTGTGTGTGTGTGTGTGTGTGTGTGCGTGCATGTCTCAGTGCATGCATGCTGGGTACTTGTGGGCCGGGTTAGACCCCTGGTGGTGAGGAATTACATTGAATAAACTTGAATCAAATTGAATTAAAATGAATTAAATTGAACTGAACTCCCTGACTTGTATTCAAATACATTGGAGGAGCTGAGTCCTTTGCTTTCATTTCATTCCTTAGGCGATGATGCCATCTGCTGGCGAGAGTGGTGTGGTACAACCAAAGCGTTTTTAAATCAATGTCTCCTGCGGAGTGGTTTCAACACTAAATCAGGTCTGGATCAGGCTGTGGACCACCTAGAAGGATGCGGTTTGGACTGTGGTGCTCAGGAGACCCTGGTCTACACCCCAGGGTCCTCCAGGAGCGAATCAGAGAGGGTTAAGCCGCCCCCTGCCCGTAAAAGTGCACTTTCTTCGGATCAAACACAGTGTTTTGTGCCTGTGGCATTATTAAATGTATTGTGGGTGTCTGGAGGGGGCTAGAAGTGCTTGTGTGCCCCCCGCTGGGCTTCCATGAGACACGGGCACCGCCTTGTGTCAGTCGGTGGGAGGGCCTCAGGCCGAAAAATCAGGCTGTCCACTGGATGGCCAGGTGACATTGATCCCACAATATTATTTACAATATAACAGTTTTTTTGTATATATATATATATATATATATATATATATAATGAACACAATTAGGTTTCTTTTTTTTAATATATAAACACTGAGGTTGTGGTTAGGTGTGCACTCCACTGGTTGTGGTTAGGCGTGTACCCCACTGGTTGTGGTTAGGGTTAGGGGCTAGATGGGGCTAGATGGCCTAAACTACAGGGCTACACGCCTGAGCAAAGTCTGGGGTTAGGGTTAGGGTTAGGGTTAGGGTTAGGGTTAGGGTTAGGGTTAGGTTTGGGAAAATAGAAAGCTTTTAGTCCAAACAGGTGTTGGACTAAGATGCACGGGCTCGGGAGCAACTTTTTAATCCTCTTATTTCTCCATAAAACAGTTTACTCCAGATCCTCTCATTGTGTTCATAAAACTGTTTAGGGTTTAAAAATAGGGGAAACGTATACCTGTGTTATGTTTTGTGCTTTCAGGTGGACGTGTTTTGGCCTTTGTTTGACCCACATCTTTCTCATAAAACTGTTTAGGGTTTAAAAATAGGGGAAACGTATACCTGTGTTATGTTTTGTGCTTTCAGGTGGACGTGTTTTGGCCTTTGTTTGACCCACATCTTTCTCATAAAACTGTTTAGGGTTTAAAAATAGGGGAAACGTATACCTGTGTTATGTTTTGTGCTTTCAGGTGGACGTGGGTTAGGGTTAGGGTTAGGGTTAGGGTTAGGGTGTGGGGAAATAAAGTTTCCACTCATCCAAGGGATGCGTGGAGTGCACGGGCTCACCAGCCTCCATTTTATTCCTCTCCTTCTCCTAAGATGCAACTGCTTAGTTTTCATTGAGGCCACTCGGCCATTTTGTTTTTAGTTTCTGGATCCAATGGTTTTCTGTCCTGTATCTCTGGGCACTGGACCAACTTGTTGATGCTTCCAGTCCAAAGATCTTCAGGTTTTCCTTCCCGTGTTCTTCATAGTGACTGTAGAGTTTAGTTTTTTTGGTCTGTCTGATGATTAAATATATGTGTTGTTTTAGTCTTTGTGCTATTGTGTTTTTTGTTTGACCTACATATATTTTTCCACAGGACTGACATTTTATTCCATATACTACATTGGAGGAATCCAGGCAAAAGGTTTGTAAGATCGGTGAATTTTGTGATGAATGTTCATTGTGTATATATTTAATGTGTACAAAATGTATGTTTTTTTCGGGTCGTTTATTGATCAAGGAAGCGTGTACTAGAAGGTCCTTGAGGTTGGTGTTCCTCTTGAAGGCAGATATAATTTGGAAATCCTGTAAAGGGGTTATCTTGTCCTGCAGTTTCTGATACTGTTTTTTAACTTTCTCTCCAATTTTCAGGGCTGCTGGTGAGAGTATGGTGATAAATGGCACCATATTTCTTTCTGTTTTTCTTTCTACAGGGCCCTGTATCTGTTGAAGTCTGCGATTTTCGGCCCTAATGGTCCGTAAGAAGGTTCTGTTGTAACCCCTAGTTCTAAGGACTTTGAAGAGTGTCCTGGTGGCTTCTTCGGCATCTTCTGGGTAAGTACATATCCTCTTGTATCTGATCAATTGGGATTTGACTATTCCTTTAAAGGTATGTTTGGGGTGGTAGCTGGTCTTGTGCAATAAAGCATGGGTATCCGTGGGTTTAAAATAAACTCTAGTGCCTAGTTGTCCCGTCTGGTTTAATTTAAAAACCTCTGTGTCCAGGAATTCAACTTTTTGTGTTTGGAGGTTGTGTTTGACTGAAATGGCTGGGTGGTGGTTATTGAGGATATCAATAAATTGTCTAAAATCTTGTTCTGTGTAGGTCCAGACTCCAAAGATGTCGTCTAGATACCTGCAATAAAAGAGGGGGATTTTGGGGCATTTCATCAGTGCTGTCTGCTCCCAGTCCGCCATATAGATATTGGCGTAAGATGGTGCAAATTTCTTACCCATTGCAGTCCCATGTATCTGTAGATATTGTTTCCCATTAAATTCAAAGTCATTACAGGTTAGACCTAGTTCTAGCAAGGAGAGCAGTTCGTCATCTGGTCTACAAGGGTCTGGGGATTTTTCAAAGGCCTGTTTGACAGCTCTAAGTCCCCGTACAGAGTCAATGTTGGTGTAGAGTGCGTCTATGTCTATGGAAAACAGCATGGCTCCAATTGGTATGGTAAGTGTTTGTATTTTATGGACAAAATCATATGTATCTTTTATGTACCCTGGATGTTTTTGTGAGAGTGGCCCCAAGAAGTTCTCTAAATAATCAGCTATCCTGTAGGATTCGCTCCCACAATCAGATATAATAGGCCGCCCTGGAGGGATCTGGTGTGGAACTGTCCAATTTGCCGGATCTTTGTGGATCTTGGGAAGCAAATAGAATTTGCGAGGCCGTGGAAGATCTGAACCGGAGAGGTAAGTTTTTTGTTTTGATGAAATGTATTTCCTTTCATACAGGGTCTGAATTATTTCTCGTGTTCTTACTTGTGTCTCCGCCTGGAGGGGCCCACTCAACGGTAAGTAATGTCTAATATTGTTCAATTGTCGATTAGCCTCTATGAGATATTGAGTCTTGTCCATAATCACAATCTTAGAGCCCTTATCTGCTGGTTTTATAACAATATCCTGATTGTGTTTAATATTGTTTAATGCTGCTCTCTCATGCATAGATAGGTTATCTTTCAGCCATGTTCTGGTGGAAATGTTTTCTAAATCTCTCTTGTCTTGTGCAATAAGTTCTTTAATGGTTGATGGTACCTGTTCCCAGGCTGGTTCCCAGTTTGTGGGTTCCGTAAACCTTCCTTGTGCTCCCCCCTTAGAAAATTTAAAATGATTCAAGAGCTTGAGGCGTCTGTGGTAATGCCACAGATCCCGTCGCAGTTCATCCTTATCTACTTTGTTTGGGGTAGGTATGAAAGACAGACCTTTCTCTAATAATTTTTGTTCTGATTCTTCCAAGGAAAAAGTGAGTGAGAGATTCAAGATGTTGGAGGTTGGGGGGAGATTTCTCGGTCCCCCGGTTGACAGTTTAACTGATTCATCCAACTTTGGAACATTTCCATGGCTGTTTTGTCGGTCCAGAGTAGTATATCTGTAGTCTGCACCTGGAATAGCTGTGTGTCTATTCCCTCTAATGTTCTAAAGTTTTTCTCTAGGGAACTATTGACCTGTGTAATCAATTTTTGCTTGACCTGTGACAACTGCTCTGAGAATTGTATTTTTGGGACAAATATTTCCGCATTCGGGAAATTTCTCCTAGATGTAGCCATCAGTTGTTGGAACTGCTTAAAGATGGTGTTGTGTTGATTCAGTCTATTACAGTTAATCAACCCCACGGACAAGAGGACCTTCTGGGTAGTAGGAGAGGGGTCGAGTTTCTCAAAGATGCCTTTAAGGTGATGGATCTGGGCCTCCGGGAAACTCTCCACCTGTACTAAAGGATAGTTGTATCTGGGGATCACGGACAGGTTTGTATCGCCAATCACTAAGATAGGTTTCTCCGGTGTGAAGTGCCAGGTATTGATTTTTTGGAAACTTTGTTCATGAATGATAGGGTTCTGTAGAGTGTTGGGGACAGTAACTATATGTGGGGGAATTCGTTGGGGCCTGGGGCCCTCGGTTTCTCCTGCCTCCAAATCCGACTGTGTTGTCTCGTGAGATACACTCTGTGTTCCCAATTCACCTGTCTCTGCAGGGGAGGGGGAGATGGAGTCTGAGCCCCTAATGGCTACGTTACTAAGGATGCACCGTGTTAACCCCAAGTCCCCCCTGTCTGGTCCCGAGATGTCCCTTGCCTCCAAATAACTTTTTTGTCCCAATGGACTAACCATCACTTCCTCTGTGGGTCCTAGGTCGAATGTGGGGGGTGTGTGGTTCCCTGCGAGAGAGGGCGATGGGGACCTAATGGGCTGCAGTCCCTCTCCGTTGTGGTTTGGTTCGTGGTGTAGTACCGGTTGAATTTCTCTGGTTGGTCTCCCTCCCACAATGGTGGCATAGCTGGGGGTCACACCCTCCAGAAAGTAACGGGTGCCAGGAGTATGGTCCGGGTTGAGATTAGGGTTCTGAGTTTGTGGGTTGGGGTTAGGTCCAGGATTGGGAGGGGAGGGATTAGGATCAGCATACCAGGGGTTGTGGTTAGGGCCAAGGCCCTGGGGGTTGAGGTTAGGGGACCGATCTAGGTGAGGGAATGTCTCCGAGCTTGAGTGGGAGAGTGGGTCACGGGAAATGTTAAGGGGGCCCGGGTGGTGGTCGAGACCCACGGGGGGACACCCCGCAGATGTTAATTCCCGCCAATTTCCGGGTTCTCCAGTTGGGCCCGGATACCCTCCCCTGCCCCGTGTGGTGTTTGTAATGCTGTGTGCCAGTGATGTTAGATTAACGATGGATGAAGGAGTGAGCCGGCTGGGTTAGGGTTAGGGTTAGGGTTAGGGTTAGGGTGTGGGGAAATAAAGTTTCCACTCATCCAAGGGATGCGTGGAGTGCACGGGCTCACCAGCCTCCATTTTATTCCTCTCCTTCTCCTAAGATGCAACTGCTTAGTTTTCATTGAGGCCACTCGGCCATTTTGTTTTTAGTTTCTGGATCCAATGGTTTTCTGTCCTGTATCTCTGGGCACTGGACCAACTTGTTGATGCTTCCAGTCCAAAGATCTTCAGGTTTTCCTTCCCGTGTTCTTCATAGTGACTGTAGAGTTTAGTTTTTTTGGTCTGTCTGATGATTAAATATATGTGTTGTTTTAGTCTTTGTGCTATTGTGTTTTTTGTTTGACCTACATATATTTTTCCACAGGACTGACATTTTATTCCATATACTACATTGGAGGAATCCAGGCAAAAGGTTTGTAAGATCGGTGAATTTTGTGATGAATGTTCATTGTGTATATATTTAATGTGTACAAAATGTATGTTTTTTTCGGGTCGTTTATTGATCAAGGAAGCGTGTACTAGAAGGTCCTTGAGGTTGGTGTTCCTCTTGAAGGCAGATATAATTTGGAAATCCTGTAAAGGGGTTATCTTGTCCTGCAGTTTCTGATACTGTTTTTTAACTTTCTCTCCAATTTTCAGGGCTGCTGGTGAGAGTATGGTGATAAATGGCACCATATTTCTTTCTGTTTTTCTTTCTACAGGGCCCTGTATCTGTTGAAGTCTGCGATTTTCGGCCCTAATGGTCCGTAAGAAGGTTCTGTTGTAACCCCTAGTTCTAAGGACTTTGAAGAGTGTCCTGGTGGCTTCTTCGGCATCTTCTGGGTAAGTACATATCCTCTTGTATCTGATCAATTGGGATTTGACTATTCCTTTAAAGGTATGTTTGGGGTGGTAGCTGGTCTTGTGCAATAAAGCATGGGTATCCGTGGGTTTAAAATAAACTCTAGTGCCTAGTTGTCCCGTCTGGTTTAATTTAAAAACCTCTGTGTCCAGGAATTCAACTTTTTGTGTTTGGAGGTTGTGTTTGACTGAAATGGCTGGGTGGTGGTTATTGAGGATATCAATAAATTGTCTAAAATCTTGTTCTGTGTAGGTCCAGACTCCAAAGATGTCGTCTAGATACCTGCAATAAAAGAGGGGGATTTTGGGGCATTTCATCAGTGCTGTCTGCTCCCAGTCCGCCATATAGATATTGGCGTAAGATGGTGCAAATTTCTTACCCATTGCAGTCCCATGTATCTGTAGATATTGTTTCCCATTAAATTCAAAGTCATTACAGGTTAGACCTAGTTCTAGCAAGGAGAGCAGTTCGTCATCTGGTCTACAAGGGTCTGGGGATTTTTCAAAGGCCTGTTTGACAGCTCTAAGTCCCCGTACAGAGTCAATGTTGGTGTAGAGTGCGTCTATGTCTATGGAAAACAGCATGGCTCCAATTGGTATGGTAAGTGTTTGTATTTTATGGACAAAATCATATGTATCTTTTATGTACCCTGGATGTTTTTGTGAGAGTGGCCCCAAGAAGTTCTCTAAATAATCAGCTATCCTGTAGGATTCGCTCCCACAATCAGATATAATAGGCCGCCCTGGAGGGATCTGGTGTGGAACTGTCCAATTTGCCGGATCTTTGTGGATCTTGGGAAGCAAATAGAATTTGCGAGGCCGTGGAAGATCTGAACCGGAGAGGTAAGTTTTTTGTTTTGATGAAATGTATTTCCTTTCATACAGGGTCTGAATTATTTCTCGTGTTCTTACTTGTGTCTCCGCCTGGAGGGGCCCACTCAACGGTAAGTAATGTCTAATATTGTTCAATTGTCGATTAGCCTCTATGAGATATTGAGTCTTGTCCATAATCACAATCTTAGAGCCCTTATCTGCTGGTTTTATAACAATATCCTGATTGTGTTTAATATTGTTTAATGCTGCTCTCTCATGCATAGATAGGTTATCTTTCAGCCATGTTCTGGTGGAAATGTTTTCTAAATCTCTCTTGTCTTGTGCAATAAGTTCTTTAATGGTTGATGGTACCTGTTCCCAGGCTGGTTCCCAGTTTGTGGGTTCCGCAAACCTTCCTTGTGCTCCCCCCTTAGAAAATTTAAAATGATTCAAGAGCTTGAGGCGTCTGTGGTAATGCCACAGATCCCGTCGCAGTTCATCCTTATCTACTTTGTTTGGGGTAGGTATGAAAGACAGACCTTTCTCTAATAATTTTTGTTCTGATTCTTCCAAGGAAAAAGTGAGTGAGAGATTCAAGATGTTGGAGGTTGGGGGGAGATTTCTCGGTCCCCCGATTAACAGTTTAACTGTGTCATCCAACTCTTTAGGAACTCTGAGGCTGTGCCACTCGTCCAGAGGATGGAGTCTGCATTTTGGACTTTAAAAAGGTGTTCTTCCACCCCCTCCAATGTTCTGTAATTGTTCCTAAAGAACGTGTTAATTTGGCTCATCAGGTTTTTTGTCTTATGTGTGAGCTGTTGGGGGAACTGTATAATGGGAACAAATATTTCTGCCTGCGGGAATGTCCTTTTGGCTACGACCACCAGTTGTCTGAACTGCTTGATTATGGTGTTTAATTCGTTATGTCTCATGCAATTGTGGGAGCCTGTGGCCAAGACAACCTTTTGTGTGGTCGGGGAGGGATCCAGTTTCTCCAGGATCCCCTTAAGGTGGTGTATCTGGGCTTCTGGAAAGCTCTCTATCTGCACCAAGGGATAGTTGTATTCGGGGATGAGACCTAGGTTTGCGGAACCCAATATCAGGACCGGGTTTTTGGGTATAAAGGTCCAGTTGTTGTTTTTATGGTAAGTATGTTGGTGTTTGGTTGGATGCTGTACCAGGATAGGGACCGTAGGTGTCTGAGGGGTAGGTAGTTGGCCCTGGGGCCTTAATGGAGGGTCATGGTCTAGCAGTGATTCCTCTCCAGGTTGTGTTCTAACAGAGTCCATGTGTTGTGTCTCTGTTTCTCCCGTTTCCAAGGGAGAGGGGGAGATGGAATCTGTGCCTTTAACGGCTACGTTGCTGATGACACCCTGTACTAATCCCCAGTTACTAATGTCTGTTCCAGAGGTGTCCTCGATCCCCACATTGCTATCCTGTCTTAATGGGCTGGCCATCACCTCCTCCAATGATCCCAGATGGAATGTGGGACATATGAAGTTCCCTATGAGGGGGGGTGATGGGGACCTGGTGGACTGAGGCCCCTCTCTGTTGCTGCCACTAGGTTCCTGGTGTAACACCGGTCGTACCTCCCTGGTATGTCTCCCTCTCACGATGGCAGCATAGCTAGGGGACACTCCCTCCACAAAGGGACGGGCGCCAGGAGCAGGGTCTGGGTTGTGGTTAGGGCCCAGTTTCTGTGGGTTGAGATTAGGGCTCAGATTCCGTGAGTTGGAACTAGGTCCAGGGCCGGAAGGGTTGAGATTAGGGTCAGGGTCCTGGGGGTTGAGGTCAGAGGGCAGATCTAAGTGAGGCAGTGCCGTAATGCTATGTGCCAATGATGTTAGATTGGCAATGGATGAAGGGGTGAGCCGGCTGCGGTATCTGGTTTGGCCATATGTTATGGCTTTATCTAGTGCTGCTCTGTTCACAGGAGGCAGATTCTGTAGGATCTCAGCTATCACTTGATTATAGTGTTCTTTTAGGATGGTCATATTGATCCTCATCCATTCATCCGTGTTAGCCCTGACTTTAGCACTAGTTTCTGTATTTGGAGATGATGGTTTGATGAAGTGAGTTAATCTGTTAGCTTGTCTCATCATCCCCCCCGGGAACCTCTGAGTTAGCTGTGTATTTTCTATTATCTCTGCATGATGTACTGCCTGGAGCAGTTTGAAGTATTGTTTTTCTAATATGTTCTCTGTTGGTTTTGTAGGAACGGGTCGTACAGTCCCCCCATCTCTTCTACGAGATCCCCAAGATCCCCGGGACAATGGATGTCTACTATTTCTGTAGACCATCCTGTCTCCATACATAAGCCTACGTCCCAGTTGGTTTAAAAGACCAGGTAAGTATTAAAAAGGTAAGTAAAAAAACAATAACACTTGTACTGTTGCTAAAACCCGACGATGAACCAAGGTAAATAAAAGAATAAGAGAGTGTATATTCTCTTTAAAAAGTGTTAAAAAACACTACAACATAAAACACAGAGGGAAAGGTTTGCTGGCTTTTGTTCTCTCTGATTCTCTCCTCCCTTTTATATGAATGGGGCCTAATTCATACAAGACCCTGTGTATCAATAGGGAAAGCTAACATCTAATGAAGTTTTTATGCCAAAAATAAAAATCACTGTTGTTTGTGACTCCCAGGCACTCTGGTGCTGCCAATATATTAAAAGAGCATGCTTTAGGGTGTTTATAAAAACACAATCAATCACACTAAAATAAAAAGTGGCCACGCTGTGTAAAAACACTTCAATCGTGTATGCACCCACACACACACACACACACACACACACACACAAAGATGGCTTTGAGCTGAGTGCTGGGTTTTGGCTGTTAAAAGGTGCTTCCTGATGTTTATCGTGAATGGAGGGAATCTGTTAGTAAAATACTTTAAAAAGGTTTTTAAAAAAACCAAGTATTTTAAAAGTCTGTTAGAGAGAATGAACTATAAATACTTTAAAACGGATTTTAAAAAATCCAAGTATTTAAAAGTCCAGCGTACCCAAGGGTATAAGTGCTGTGTTGAAATAAGTGCTAATAAAAGCAAAATGAGCTCCTGACGTTTCGGCACGCTGTGCCTTCTTCAGAGGAATGAAAGAGGACTGACAATGACGGACAACATATACTAAGGCTGGGCCCCAGGGAGCCTTGTGATTGGCTGTCTGGGGATAACACACCTGTTAATCATCTCCCTCTTATTGGGAGGCTTAATCGGGACTGATTGTCCTCACCTGTTGGCCCCACCTGGCCGTGTTCTATTTGTATTGTTAAATTAAAAGATTCCTTCCTACTTTATTGATTTTGAGGTCCAGAAAATAAAATAATAAGGTCAGGTAAATAATCACTCGGATGACTATCTTTGAACATTAATTCCACATCTATTATTTCCCCAATAAAATGTGAAAAAAATGAGAAGAAAATTGTGCTGTAGGCACCTCTTCTCATATATGTTTCTCCTTAGGAGATTATTTTGGTACCGAATGAGTGATGCCTATTGGCTTTCTTTTGCTTGGAGTTCTATCTAAGTAAGGAGTGTAAAAAATGGCAGAAGACTCGTGGCACTGGCCGGTTAGGGTGTGGGGAAATAAAGTTTCCACTCATCCAAGGGATGCGTGGAGTGCACGGGCTCACCAGCCTCCATTTTATTCCTCTCCTTCTCCTAAGATGCAACTGCTTAGTTTTCATTGAGGCCACTCGGCCATTTTGTTTTTAGTTTCTGGATCCAATGGTTTTCTGTCCTGTATCTCTGGGCACTGGACCAACTTGTTGATGCTTCCAGTCCAAAGATCTTCAGGTTTTCCTTCCCGTGTTCTTCATAGTGACTGTAGAGTTTAGTTTTTTTGGTCTGTCTGATGATTAAATATATGTGTTGTTTTAGTCTTTGTGCTATTGTGTTTTTTGTTTGACCTACATATATTTTTCCACAGGACTGACATTTTATTCCATATACTACATTGGAGGAATCCAGGCAAAAGGTTTGTAAGATCGGTGAATTTTGTGATGAATGTTCATTGTGTATATATTTAATGTGTACAAAATGTATGTTTTTTTCGGGTCGTTTATTGATCAAGGAAGCGTGTACTAGAAGGTCCTTGAGGTTGGTGTTCCTCTTGAAGGCAGATATAATTTGGAAATCCTGTAAAGGGGTTATCTTGTCCTGCAGTTTCTGATACTGTTTTTTAACTTTCTCTCCAATTTTCAGGGCTGCTGGTGAGAGTATGGTGATAAATGGCACCATATTTCTTTCTGTTTTTCTTTCTACAGGGCCCTGTATCTGTTGAAGTCTGCGATTTTCGGCCCTAATGGTCCGTAAGAAGGTTCTGTTGTAACCCCTAGTTCTAAGGACTTTGAAGAGTGTCCTGGTGGCTTCTTCGGCATCTTCTGGGTAAGTACATATCCTCTTGTATCTGATCAATTGGGATTTGACTATTCCTTTAAAGGTATGTTTGGGGTGGTAGCTGGTCTTGTGCAATAAAGCATGGGTATCCGTGGGTTTAAAATAAACTCTAGTGCCTAGTTGTCCCGTCTGGTTTAATTTAAAAACCTCTGTGTCCAGGAATTCAACTTTTTGTGTTTGGAGGTTGTGTTTGACTGAAATGGCTGGGTGGTGGTTATTGAGGATATCAATAAATTGTCTAAAATCTTGTTCTGTGTAGGTCCAGACTCCAAAGATGTCGTCTAGATACCTGCAATAAAAGAGGGGGATTTTGGGGCATTTCATCAGTGCTGTCTGCTCCCAGTCCGCCATATAGATATTGGCGTAAGATGGTGCAAATTTCTTACCCATTGCAGTCCCATGTATCTGTAGATATTGTTTCCCATTAAATTCAAAGTCATTACAGGTTAGACCTAGTTCTAGCAAGGAGAGCAGTTCGTCATCTGGTCTACAAGGGTCTGGGGATTTTTCAAAGGCCTGTTTGACAGCTCTAAGTCCCCGTACAGAGTCAATGTTGGTGTAGAGTGCGTCTATGTCTATGGAAAACAGCATGGCTCCAATTGGTATGGTAAGTGTTTGTATTTTATGGACAAAATCATATGTATCTTTTATGTACCCTGGATGTTTTTGTGAGAGTGGCCCCAAGAAGTTCTCTAAATAATCAGCTATCCTGTAGGATTCGCTCCCACAATCAGATATAATAGGCCGCCCTGGAGGGATCTGGTGTGGAACTGTCCAATTTGCCGGATCTTTGTGGATCTTGGGAAGCAAATAGAATTTGCGAGGCCGTGGAAGATCTGAACCGGAGAGGTAAGTTTTTTGTTTTGATGAAATGTATTTCCTTTCATACAGGGTCTGAATTATTTCTCGTGTTCTTACTTGTGTCTCCGCCTGGAGGGGCCCACTCAACGGTAAGTAATGTCTAATATTGTTCAATTGTCGATTAGCCTCTATGAGATATTGAGTCTTGTCCATAATCACAATCTTAGAGCCCTTATCTGCTGGTTTTATAACAATATCCTGATTGTGTTTAATATTGTTTAATGCTGCTCTCTCATGCATAGATAGGTTATCTTTCAGCCATGTTCTGGTGGAAATGTTTTCTAAATCTCTCTTGTCTTGTGCAATAAGTTCTTTAATGGTTGATGGTACCTGTTCCCAGGCTGGTTCCCAGTTTGTGGGTTCCGCAAACCTTCCTTGTGCTCCCCCCTTAGAAAATTTAAAATGATTCAAGAGCTTGAGGCGTCTGTGGTAATGCCACAGATCCCGTCGCAGTTCATCCTTATCTACTTTGTTTGGGGTAGGTATGAAAGACAGACCTTTCTCTAATAATTTTTGTTCTGATTCTTCCAAGGAAAAAGTGAGTGAGAGATTCAAGATGTTGGAGGTTGGGGGGAGATTTCTCGGTCCCCCGATTAACAGTTTAACTGTGTCATCCAACTCTTTAGGAACTCTGAGGCTGTGCCACTCGTCCAGAGGATGGAGTCTGCATTTTGGACTTTAAAAAGGTGTTCTTCCACCCCCTCCAATGTTCTGTAATTGTTCCTAAAGAACGTGTTAATTTGGCTCATCAGGTTTTTTGTCTTATGTGTGAGCTGTTGGGGGAACTGTATAATGGGAACAAATATTTCTGCCTGCGGGAATGTCCTTTTGGCTACGACCACCAGTTGTCTGAACTGCTTGATTATGGTGTTTAATTCGTTATGTCTCATGCAATTGTGGGAGCCTGTGGCCAAGACAACCTTTTGTGTGGTCGGGGAGGGATCCAGTTTCTCCAGGATCCCCTTAAGGTGGTGTATCTGGGCTTCTGGAAAGCTCTCTATCTGCACCAAGGGATAGTTGTATTCGGGGATGAGACCTAGGTTTGCGGAACCCAATATCAGGACCGGGTTTTTGGGTATAAAGGTCCAGTTGTTGTTTTTATGGTAAGTATGTTGGTGTTTGGTTGGATGCTGTACCAGGATAGGGACCGTAGGTGTCTGAGGGGTAGGTAGTTGGCCCTGGGGCCTTAATGGAGGGTCATGGTCTAGCAGTGATTCCTCTCCAGGTTGTGTTCTAACAGAGTCCATGTGTTGTGTCTCTGTTTCTCCCGTTTCCAAGGGAGAGGGGGAGATGGAATCTGTGCCTTTAACGGCTACGTTGCTGATGACACCCTGTACTAATCCCCAGTTACTAATGTCTGTTCCAGAGGTGTCCTCGATCCCCACATTGCTATCCTGTCTTAATGGGCTGGCCATCACCTCCTCCAATGATCCCAGATGGAATGTGGGACATATGAAGTTCCCTATGAGGGGGGGTGATGGGGACCTGGTGGACTGAGGCCCCTCTCTGTTGCTGCCACTAGGTTCCTGGTGTAACACCGGTCGTACCTCCCTGGTATGTCTCCCTCTCACGATGGCAGCATAGCTAGGGGACACTCCCTCCACAAAGGGACGGGCGCCAGGAGCAGGGTCTGGGTTGTGGTTAGGGCCCAGTTTCTGTGGGTTGAGATTAGGGCTCAGATTCCGTGAGTTGGAACTAGGTCCAGGGCCGGAAGGGTTGAGATTAGGGTCAGGGTCCTGGGGGTTGAGGTCAGAGGGCAGATCTAAGTGAGGCAGTGCCGTAATGCTATGTGCCAATGATGTTAGATTGGCAATGGATGAAGGGGTGAGCCGGCTGCGGTATCTGGTTTGGCCATATGTTATGGCTTTATCTAGTGCTGCTCTGTTCACAGGAGGCAGATTCTGTAGGATCTCAGCTATCACTTGAT
Source organism: Cottus gobio (assembly GCA_023566465.1). NCBI lineage: Eukaryota > Metazoa > Chordata > Actinopteri > Perciformes > Cottidae > Cottus > Cottus gobio. Next base: position 28,934,091 of record CM042222.1, read on the forward strand.
TATAGTGTTCTTTTAGGATGGTCATATTGATCCTCATCCATTCATCCGTGTTAGCCCTGACTTTAGCACTAGTTTCTGTATTTGGAGATGATGGTTTGATGAAGTGAGTTAATCTGTTAGCTTGTCTCATCATCCCCCCCGGGAACCTCTGAGTTAGCTGTGTATTTTCTATTATCTCTGCATGATGTACTGCCTGGAGCAGTTTGAAGTATTGTTTTTCTAATATGTTCTCTGTTGGTTTTGTAGGAACGGGTCGTACAGTCCCCCCATCTCTTCTACGAGATCCCCAAGATCCCCGGGACAATGGATGTCTACTATTTCTGTAGACCATCCTGTCTCCATACATAAGCCTACGTCCCAGTTGGTTTAAAAGACCAGGTAAGTATTAAAAAGGTAAGTAAAAAAACAATAACACTTGTACTGTTGCTAAAACCCGACGATGAACCAAGGTAAATAAAAGAATAAGAGAGTGTATATTCTCTTTAAAAAGTGTTAAAAAACACTACAACATAAAACACAGAGGGAAAGGTTTGCTGGCTTTTGTTCTCTCTGATTCTCTCCTCCCTTTTATATGAATGGGGCCTAATTCATACAAGACCCTGTGTATCAATAGGGAAAGCTAACATCTAATGAAGTTTTTATGCCAAAAATAAAAATCACTGTTGTTTGTGACTCCCAGGCACTCTGGTGCTGCCAATATATTAAAAGAGCATGCTTTAGGGTGTTTATAAAAACACAATCAATCACACTAAAATAAAAAGTGGCCACGCTGTGTAAAAACACTTCAATCGTGTATGCACCCACACACACACACACACACACACACACACACAAAGATGGCTTTGAGCTGAGTGCTGGGTTTTGGCTGTTAAAAGGTGCTTCCTGATGTTTATCGTGAATGGAGGGAATCTGTTAGTAAAATACTTTAAAAAGGTTTTTAAAAAAACCAAGTATTTTAAAAGTCTGTTAGAGAGAATGAACTATAAATACTTTAAAACGGATTTTAAAAAATCCAAGTATTTAAAAGTCCAGCGTACCCAAGGGTATAAGTGCTGTGTTGAAATAAGTGCTAATAAAAGCAAAATGAGCTCCTGACGTTTCGGCACGCTGTGCCTTCTTCAGAGGAATGAAAGAGGACTGACAATGACGGACAACATATACTAAGGCTGGGCCCCAGGGAGCCTTGTGATTGGCTGTCTGGGGATAACACACCTGTTAATCATCTCCCTCTTATTGGGAGGCTTAATCGGGACTGATTGTCCTCACCTGTTGGCCCCACCTGGCCGTGTTCTATTTGTATTGTTAAATTAAAAGATTCCTTCCTACTTTATTGATTTTGAGGTCCAGAAAATAAAATAATAAGGTCAGGTAAATAATCACTCGGATGACTATCTTTGAACATTAATTCCACATCTATTATTTCCCCAATAAAATGTGAAAAAAATGAGAAGAAAATTGTGCTGTAGGCACCTCTTCTCATATATGTTTCTCCTTAGGAGATTATTTTGGTACCGAATGAGTGATGCCTATTGGCTTTCTTTTGCTTGGAGTTCTATCTAAGTAAGGAGTGTAAAAAATGGCAGAAGACTCGTGGCACTGGCCGGTTAGGGTGTGGGGAAATAAAGTTTCCACTCATCCAAGGGATGCGTGGAGTGCACGGGCTCACCAGCCTCCATTTTATTCCTCTCCTTCTCCTAAGATGCAACTGCTTAGTTTTCATTGAGGCCACTCGGCCATTTTGTTTTTAGTTTCTGGATCCAATGGTTTTCTGTCCTGTATCTCTGGGCACTGGACCAACTTGTTGATGCTTCCAGTCCAAAGATCTTCAGGTTTTCCTTCCCGTGTTCTTCATAGTGACTGTAGAGTTTAGTTTTTTTGGTCTGTCTGATGATTAAATATATGTGTTGTTTTAGTCTTTGTGCTATTGTGTTTTTTGTTTGACCTACATATATTTTTCCACAGGACTGACATTTTATTCCATATACTACATTGGAGGAATCCAGGCAAAAGGTTTGTAAGATCGGTGAATTTTGTGATGAATGTTCATTGTGTATATATTTAATGTGTACAAAATGTATGTTTTTTTCGGGTCGTTTATTGATCAAGGAAGCGTGTACTAGAAGGTCCTTGAGGTTGGTGTTCCTCTTGAAGGCAGATATAATTTGGAAATCCTGTAAAGGGGTTATCTTGTCCTGCAGTTTCTGATACTGTTTTTTAACTTTCTCTCCAATTTTCAGGGCTGCTGGTGAGAGTATGGTGATAAATGGCACCATATTTCTTTCTGTTTTTCTTTCTACAGGGCCCTGTATCTGTTGAAGTCTGCGATTTTCGGCCCTAATGGTCCGTAAGAAGGTTCTGTTGTAACCCCTAGTTCTAAGGACTTTGAAGAGTGTCCTGGTGGCTTCTTCGGCATCTTCTGGGTAAGTACATATCCTCTTGTATCTGATCAATTGGGATTTGACTATTCCTTTAAAGGTATGTTTGGGGTGGTAGCTGGTCTTGTGCAATAAAGCATGGGTATCCGTGGGTTTAAAATAAACTCTAGTGCCTAGTTGTCCCGTCTGGTTTAATTTAAAAACCTCTGTGTCCAGGAATTCAACTTTTTGTGTTTGGAGGTTGTGTTTGACTGAAATGGCTGGGTGGTGGTTATTGAGGATATCAATAAATTGTCTAAAATCTTGTTCTGTGTAGGTCCAGACTCCAAAGATGTCGTCTAGATACCTGCAATAAAAGAGGGGGATTTTGGGGCATTTCATCAGTGCTGTCTGCTCCCAGTCCGCCATATAGATATTGGCGTAAGATGGTGCAAATTTCTTACCCATTGCAGTCCCATGTATCTGTAGATATTGTTTCCCATTAAATTCAAAGTCATTACAGGTTAGACCTAGTTCTAGCAAGGAGAGCAGTTCGTCATCTGGTCTACAAGGGTCTGGGGATTTTTCAAAGGCCTGTTTGACAGCTCTAAGTCCCCGTACAGAGTCAATGTTGGTGTAGAGTGCGTCTATGTCTATGGAAAACAGCATGGCTCCAATTGGTATGGTAAGTGTTTGTATTTTATGGACAAAATCATATGTATCTTTTATGTACCCTGGATGTTTTTGTGAGAGTGGCCCCAAGAAGTTCTCTAAATAATCAGCTATCCTGTAGGATTCGCTCCCACAATCAGATATAATAGGCCGCCCTGGAGGGATCTGGTGTGGAACTGTCCAATTTGCCGGATCTTTGTGGATCTTGGGAAGCAAATAGAATTTGCGAGGCCGTGGAAGATCTGAACCGGAGAGGTAAGTTTTTTGTTTTGATGAAATGTATTTCCTTTCATACAGGGTCTGAATTATTTCTCGTGTTCTTACTTGTGTCTCCGCCTGGAGGGGCCCACTCAACGGTAAGTAATGTCTAATATTGTTCAATTGTCGATTAGCCTCTATGAGATATTGAGTCTTGTCCATAATCACAATCTTAGAGCCCTTATCTGCTGGTTTTATAACAATATCCTGATTGTGTTTAATATTGTTTAATGCTGCTCTCTCATGCATAGATAGGTTATCTTTCAGCCATGTTCTGGTGGAAATGTTTTCTAAATCTCTCTTGTCTTGTGCAATAAGTTCTTTAATGGTTGATGGTACCTGTTCCCAGGCTGGTTCCCAGTTTGTGGGTTCCGCAAACCTTCCTTGTGCTCCCCCCTTAGAAAATTTAAAATGATTCAAGAGCTTGAGGCGTCTGTGGTAATGCCACAGATCCCGTCGCAGTTCATCCTTATCTACTTTGTTTGGGGTAGGTATGAAAGACAGACCTTTCTCTAATAATTTTTGTTCTGATTCTTCCAAGGAAAAAGTGAGTGAGAGATTCAAGATGTTGGAGGTTGGGGGGAGATTTCTCGGTCCCCCGATTAACAGTTTAACTGTGTCATCCAACTCTTTAGGAACTCTGAGGCTGTGCCACTCGTCCAGAGGATGGAGTCTGCATTTTGGACTTTAAAAAGGTGTTCTTCCACCCCCTCCAATGTTCTGTAATTGTTCCTAAAGAACGTGTTAATTTGGCTCATCAGGTTTTTTGTCTTATGTGTGAGCTGTTGGGGGAACTGTATAATGGGAACAAATATTTCTGCCTGCGGGAATGTCCTTTTGGCTACGACCACCAGTTGTCTGAACTGCTTGATTATGGTGTTTAATTCGTTATGTCTCATGCAATTGTGGGAGCCTGTGGCCAAGACAACCTTTTGTGTGGTCGGGGAGGGATCCAGTTTCTCCAGGATCCCCTTAAGGTGGTGTATCTGGGCTTCTGGAAAGCTCTCTATCTGCACCAAGGGATAGTTGTATTCGGGGATGAGACCTAGGTTTGCGGAACCCAATATCAGGACCGGGTTTTTGGGTATAAAGGTCCAGTTGTTGTTTTTATGGTAAGTATGTTGGTGTTTGGTTGGATGCTGTACCAGGATAGGGACCGTAGGTGTCTGAGGGGTAGGTAGTTGGCCCTGGGGCCTTAATGGAGGGTCATGGTCTAGCAGTGATTCCTCTCCAGGTTGTGTTCTAACAGAGTCCATGTGTTGTGTCTCTGTTTCTCCCGTTTCCAAGGGAGAGGGGGAGATGGAATCTGTGCCTTTAACGGCTACGTTGCTGATGACACCCTGTACTAATCCCCAGTTACTAATGTCTGTTCCAGAGGTGTCCTCGATCCCCACATTGCTATCCTGTCTTAATGGGCTGGCCATCACCTCCTCCAATGATCCCAGATGGAATGTGGGACATATGAAGTTCCCTATGAGGGGGGGTGATGGGGACCTGGTGGACTGAGGCCCCTCTCTGTTGCTGCCACTAGGTTCCTGGTGTAACACCGGTCGTACCTCCCTGGTATGTCTCCCTCTCACGATGGCAGCATAGCTAGGGGACACTCCCTCCACAAAGGGACGGGCGCCAGGAGCAGGGTCTGGGTTGTGGTTAGGGCCCAGTTTCTGTGGGTTGAGATTAGGGCTCAGATTCCGTGAGTTGGAACTAGGTCCAGGGCCGGAAGGGTTGAGATTAGGGTCAGGGTCCTGGGGGTTGAGGTCAGAGGGCAGATCTAAGTGAGGCAGTGCCGTAATGCTATGTGCCAATGATGTTAGATTGGCAATGGATGAAGGGGTGAGCCGGCTGCGGTATCTGGTTTGGCCATATGTTATGGCTTTATCTAGTGCTGCTCTGTTCACAGGAGGCAGATTCTGTAGGATCTCAGCTATCACTTGATTATAGTGTTCTTTTAGGATGGTCATATTGATCCTCATCCATTCATCCGTGTTAGCCCTGACTTTAGCACTAGTTTCTGTATTTGGAGATGATGGTTTGATGAAGTGAGTTAATCTGTTAGCTTGTCTCATCATCCCCCCCGGGAACCTCTGAGTTAGCTGTGTATTTTCTATTATCTCTGCATGATGTACTGCCTGGAGCAGTTTGAAGTATTGTTTTTCTAATATGTTCTCTGTTGGTTTTGTAGGAACGGGTCGTACAGTCCCCCCATCTCTTCTACGAGATCCCCAAGATCCCCGGGACAATGGATGTCTACTATTTCTGTAGACCATCCTGTCTCCATACATAAGCCTACGTCCCAGTTGGTTTAAAAGACCAGGTAAGTATTAAAAAGGTAAGTAAAAAAACAATAACACTTGTACTGTTGCTAAAACCCGACGATGAACCAAGGTAAATAAAAGAATAAGAGAGTGTATATTCTCTTTAAAAAGTGTTAAAAAACACTACAACATAAAACACAGAGGGAAAGGTTTGCTGGCTTTTGTTCTCTCTGATTCTCTCCTCCCTTTTATATGAATGGGGCCTAATTCATACAAGACCCTGTGTATCAATAGGGAAAGCTAACATCTAATGAAGTTTTTATGCCAAAAATAAAAATCACTGTTGTTTGTGACTCCCAGGCACTCTGGTGCTGCCAATATATTAAAAGAGCATGCTTTAGGGTGTTTATAAAAACACAATCAATCACACTAAAATAAAAAGTGGCCACGCTGTGTAAAAACACTTCAATCGTGTATGCACCCACACACACACACACACACACACACACACACAAAGATGGCTTTGAGCTGAGTGGGTTAGGGTTAGGGTTAGGGTTAGGGTTAGGGTTAGGGTTAGGTAAGGGAAATTAAAACTCCATCCGCCGTGGACGGCAGGTGAAATGCACGGGCACACAAAACAAACCATATTCCTCCACTCTCTCTTTAAGATCTTGTTTTTTTCTCTTTTTTTACCTATCGCTGGTCCTTCCATTATATAGGTACAGGTAAGTCCCAACAGGTAAGTTTTACCCTTTGAATCATGTTCCTCTTATTACCCTCTTTCGTTCAACCCACTTGGATGGACAGTTTTTAATTTTTCTATCCACTGTCTTTCTTTTCTTATTCTCTGTTTTTTTGTCCAGCATGTTCCGGATTCCAAACCTGAGATGGAGAGGTTGTTGCTGCCATGTTCTCTAAAATGGGTATACACGACGGTAAGTTTCTCAGTTTTATTAATAAAATACATATGCTGTTTGAGTCTCTGTCGCAGACTGTTCCCAGTTTCTCCCACATACAGTCTGCCACAGGCCTTACATTCCACAGCATAGACCAGGTTGACTGATTCCAGCCCCAATTTTTGCCAGACTGGGGCCCCCCGGTCCGTATGTACGTTCCTGATGAACTTCACCCTCCTGTATACCTGGTCCAGTATGTCTATTTTCTTTTTACTGCCCAAGGACGCATGTACTAAGTGCTCTTTTAAATTCTTGTTCCGTTTAAAAGCTGCTATAATTTTAAAATTGGCCATTGGCTCCACCACACTCTGGAGTGTCTTAAAGTTTTTCTTTATTTTGGAGTTCAGGGTTAGGGAGGCAGGGGAGAGAATGGACACAAATGGGATGATCTTTTCCCCATCTTTATTACCTCTCTCAGGTCTATCCCCCCGTCCAATGCTATCTCTCACCTCCGTCTTAATTGTTTTGAGGAACGTTCTGCTGTATCCTCTTGGTCGGAGGGCTTTGAACAGGGTTCTCACTGCCACCTCCACGTCATCCTCCACCGTGCAGATCCTATAATATCTTATAATTTGGGTTAGGGTTAGGGTTAGGGTTAGGGTTAGGTAAGGGAAATTAAAACTCCATCCGCCGTGGACGGCAGGTGAAATGCACGGGCACACAAAACAAACCATATTCCTCCACTCTCTCTTTAAGATCTTGTTTTTTTCTCTTTTTTTACCTATCGCTGGTCCTTCCATTATATAGGTACAGGTAAGTCCCAACAGGTAAGTTTTACCCTTTGAATCATGTTCCTCTTATTACCCTCTTTCGTTCAACCCACTTGGATGGACAGTTTTTAATTTTTCTATCCACTGTCTTTCTTTTCTTATTCTCTGTTTTTTTGTCCAGCATGTTCCGGATTCCAAACCTGAGATGGAGAGGTTGTTGCTGCCATGTTCTCTAAAATGGGTATACACGACGGTAAGTTTCTCAGTTTTATTAATAAATAAAATACATATGCTGTTTGAGTCTCTGTCGCAGACTGTTCCCAGTTTCTCCCACATACAGTCTGCCACAGGCCTTACATTCCACAGCATAGACCAGGTTGACTGATTCCAGCCCCAATTTTTGCCAGACTGGGGCCCCCCGGTCCGTATGTACGTTCCTGATGAACTTCACCCTCCTGTATACCTGGTCCAGTATGTCTATTTTCTTTTTACTGCCCAAGGACGCATGTACTAAGTGCTCTTTTAAATTCTTGTTCCGTTTAAAAGCTGCTATAATTTTAAAATTGGCCATTGGCTCCACCACACTCTGGAGTGTCTTAAAGTTTTTCTTTATTTTGGAGTTCAGGGTTAGGGAGGCAGGGGAGAGAATGGACACAAATGGGATGATCTTTTCCCCATCTTTATTACCTTTCTCAGGTCTATCCCCCCGTCCAATGCTATCTCTCACCTCCGTCCTAATTGTTTTGAGGAACGTTCTGCTGTATCCTCTTGGTCGGAGGGCTTTGAACAGGGTTCTCACTGCCACCTCCACGTCATCCTCCACCGTGCAGATCCTATAATATCTTATAATTTGGGATTTAATAATCCCCCCATAGGTATGTTTGGGATGATAGCTAGATTTGTGCAGGAGTGCATGCGTGTCGGTTGGTTTGAAAAAGACCCTGGTTCCCAACCTCCCCCTCCCCTCCCCCCCCATAAATGAATTTTAAATACTTCAAGCGGATTTTTCTAAAAAAAATCCAAGTACTCAAAAGTCTGCGTACCCGAAGGTATAAGTGCTGTGATGTTTATAAGTGCTGATAAAAGCAAAAAAAATGAGCTCCTGACGTTTCGGCACAACGTGCCTTCTTCAGAGGATTGAACCAAACTGAGAGGTCCTGGCAGTTTTTATAGTGAATTGGGTGGGAAGGGGAGGGGCCCCACAGGTGGCTCCCATTTCCTTCATTCCCACACAGGTGACAGTCATAATAGTTAGGGTTAGGGTTAGGGTTTAGGGTTTAGGGTTAGGGTTAGGGTTAGGCTTAGGCTTAGGCTTAGGCTTAGGCTTAGGCTTAGGCTTAGGCTTAGGCTTAGGCTTAGGCTTAGGGTTAGGCTTAGGCTTAGGCTTAGGGTTAGGGTTAGGGTTAGGGTTAGGGTTAGGGTTAGGGTTAGGGAATGGGAAAGTCTAGTTTCCACTCCCCCAAGGGGTGAGTGGAGTGCACGGGCACACAAGCCCCTTTATCAATTTCTCCTTTCTCCCAAGAGAATCCATTTTGTTTATGTCACCTCATTCAGGCCACTGGGAGATTTAGTCTTTAATTTACGAATCCAGTGACTCTCCTGTCTGCATCTCTGTGCTGTGGACCAGCCTAATGCTGATTCTAGGCCAAAGATTTTAAAATTCTCCTTACCGTGTTCCCCATAGTGTGTGTAAAGTGGTGTTGCTTTGCTCTGTCTGTCAATTAAATATATGTGTTGCTTTAGTCTTTCTTTAATTGTGTTCTTTGTCTGACCCACATATATTTTTTTACAGGCCATGCATTTCACCCCGTACACCAGGTTGGTGGAGCCTATGTGGAAGGTTTGTAAAATCGGAGCCCCGAGGTTTGTATATTGGTTGTAAATGTATTTGCAGGTCACGAAATATGTATTTTTTTCAGATTTTCTGTTTGTTAAGGACGCGTGTACCAGGATGTCCTTCAGGTTTGTGTTCCTTTTAAAAGCAGAGATTATTTTATAATCTAGTAGTGGTGCCATCTTATTTTGCAGTTTTTCAAACTGCCTTTTTACCCTGGAGCCCAATATTAGGGCCGCCGGGGAGAGCGTGGTGATAAATGGCACCATGTGTTTATCTGTGTTTGCCTCTGTAGGTGCCTGAGCCCGCTGTTGTTCTCGGTTTTCGGCCCTGATGGAACGCAGGAAGGATCTGTTATAGCCCCTCCCCCGCAGAACCCGAAAGAGGATTCTGGTGGCATCTTCTGCATCTTCACGGTAAGTACATATTCTGTGATACCTCAGTAATTGTGATTTTACTAACCCTTTAAAAGTGTGCTTTGGGTGATAGCTTGTTTTGTGCAGGAGGGCATGTGTATCTGTTAGTTTAAAATAAACTCGGGTACCCAATCGTCCCGTCTCTCCCTGTTTAAAAACTTCTGTATCTAAGAATTCCACTTTCTGTTGTTGTAGGTTGTATTTTACTGTAATGGCCGGGTGATGCTGGTTCAGTGTGTTTATGAATTCTTTGAACTCCTGTTCCGAATGGCTCCAGACCCCAAAGATATCATCTAGATATCGACAATAAAAAAGAGGAGTCCTGGGGCATTTTTCTAAAACAGTTTGTTCCCAGTCCGCCATGTATATATTGGCGTAGGAGGGCGCAAACTTTTTGCCCATCGCTGTTCCTTGTATTTGTAGGTAGTTTTTACCATTGAATTCAAAATCATTACACATCAGTCCCAGTTCTAGTAGGGAGAGGAGTTCCTCATCTGGTCTGCAGGGATCCGGAGACTCCCTGAAAGCCTGCCTGACTGCTCCTAGTCCCCGTGCCGTGTCGATGTTGGTGTACAGTGAGTCTACATCTATGGAGAAAAGCATCGCTCCTGTTGGTATCTGGAGCGTTTTGATTTTATTGACAAAGTCATAGGTATCTTTTATATAGCTGGGATGTTTCTGAGAAATGGGGCCCAAGAATTTTTCTAAATACTCTGCCACCCTATAGGATTCACTCCCACAATCGGAGACAATCGGTCGACCGGGGGGAACCTGGTGGGGGACCGTCCAGCTTTCCGGGTCTTTATGGATCTTCGGGAGCAGATAAAACTTCCGGGGCCGTGGATGGTCTGCTCCAAACAGGTAAGTTTTCTGCTTGGCGGAAAGATATTTCCTGTCATATAGGTTTTGTATGATTTCCCGAAGTTTGACTTGTGTCTCCGCTTGGAGAGGTCCGTTCAGTGGTAAGTAGTGTCTATTGTTATTAAGCTGTCGGTTTGCCTCCGTGAGATACTGTGTTTTATCCATAATGACAATTTTGGATCCCTTGTCTGCAGGTTTTATGATAATGTCCTGGTTATGTTTAATTTTATTTAGTGCTTCCCTCTCATGTGTAGTTAAGTTATCCGATAACTGTATTCTAACTGGGGTATTTTCTAAGTCCCTCCTATCCTGGTCAATCAGTTCCCTGATGGCTACGGGGACTAATTCCCAATCCGGTTCCCAGTTGGTAGGTTCTGTAAATCCCTTTTGTACATTTCCCTTAGCGAACTTGAAGTGATTTAATAGCTTCAGGCGTCTGTGGTAAGACCACAGATCCCGTCGCAACTCATCTTTGTCGATTCTTTCCGGAGTAGGGATAAAAGAAAGGCCCCTCTCCAGTAGTGTTTGTTCAATTTCTCCTAAGGAAAAGGTAAGTGAAAGATTTAAAATATTGGATGTGGGGGTGAGATTTCTCGGTCCCCCAATTAGTAGTTTAACTGTGTCATCCAGCTCTTTAGGAACTCTGAGGCTGTGTTACTCGTCCAGAGGATGGATTCTGCATTTTGGACTTTAAAAAGGTGTTCTTCCACCCCCTCCAATGTTCTGTAATTGTTCCTAAAGAACGTGTTAATTTGGCTCATCAGGTTTTTTGTCTTATGTGTGAGCTGTTGGGGGAACTGTATAATGGGAACAAATATTTCTGCCTGCGGGAATGTCCTTTTGGCTACGACCACCAGTTGTCTGAACTGCTTGATTATGGTGTTTAATTCGTTATGTCTCATGCAATTGTGGGAGCCTGTGGCCAAGAGAACCTTTTGTGTGGTCGGGGAGGGATCCAGTTTCTCCAGGATCCCCTTAAGGTGGTGTATCTGGGCTTCTGGAAAGCTCTCTATCTGCACCAAGGGATAGTTGTATTCGGGGATGAGACCTAGGTTTGCGGAACCCAATATCAGGACCGGGTTTTTGGGTGTAAAGGTCCAGTTGTTGTTTTTATGGTAAGTATGTTGGTGTTTGGTTGGATGCTGTACCAGGATAGGGACCGTAGGTGTCTGAGGGGTAGGTAGTTGGCCCTGGGGCCTTAATGGAGGGTCATGGTCTAGCAGTGATTCCTCTCCAGGTTGTGTTATAACAGAGTCCATGTGTTGTGTCTCTGTTTCTCCCGTTTCCAAGGGAGAGGGGGAGATGGAATCTGTGCCTTTAACGGCTACGTTGCTGATGACACCCTGTACTAATCCCCAGTTACTAATGTCTGTTCCAGAGGTGTCCTCGATCCCCACATTGCTATCCTGTCTTAATGGGCTGGCCATCACCTCCTCCAATGATCCCAGATGGAATGTGGGACATATGAAGTTCCCTATGAGGGGGGGTGATGGGGACCTGGTGGACTGAGGCCCCTCTCTGTTGCTGCCACTAGGTTCCTGGTGTAACACCGGTCGTACCTCCCTGGTATGTCTCCCTCTCACGATGGCAGCATAGCTAGGGGACACTCCCTCCACAAAGGGACGGGCGCCAGGAGCAGGGTCTGGGTTGTGGTTAGGGCCCAGTTTCTGTGGGTTGAGATTAGGGCTCAGATTCCGTGAGTTGGAACTAGGTCCAGGGCCGGAAGGGTTGAGATTAGGGTCAGGGTCCTGGGGGTTGAGGTCAGAGGGCAGATCTAAGTGAGGCAGTGCCGTAATGCTATGTGCCAATGATGTTAGATTGGCAATGGATGAAGGAGTGAGCCGGCTGCGGTATCTGGTTTGGCCATATGTTATGGCTTTATCTAGTGCTGCTCTGTTCACAGGAGGCAGATTCTGTAGGATCTCAGCTATCACTTGATTATAGTGTTCTTTTAGGATGGTCATATTGATCCTCATCCATTCATCCGTGTTAGCCCTGACTTTAGCACTAGTTTCTGTATTGGGAGATGAAGGTTTGATGAAGTGAGTTAATCTGTTAGCTTGTCTCATCATCCCCCCCGGGAACCTCTGAGTTAGCTGTGTATTTTCTATTATCTCTGCATGATGTACTGCCTGGAGCAGTTTGAAGTATTGTTTTTCTAATATGTTCTCTGTTGGTTTTGTAGGAACGGGTCGTACAGTCCCCCCATCTCTTCTACGAGATCCCCAAGATCCCCGGGACAATGGATGTCTACTATTTCTGTAGACCATCCTGTCTCCATACATAAGCCTACGTCCCAGTTGGTTTAAAAGACCAGGTAAGTATTAAAAAGGTAAGTAAAAAAACAATAACACTTGTACTGTTGCTAAAACCCGACGATGAACCAAGGTAAATAAAAGAATAAGAGAGTGTATATTCTCTTTAAAAAGTGTTAAAAAACACTACAACATAAAACACAGAGGGAAAGGTTTGCTGGCTTTTGTTCTCTCTGATTCTCTCCTCCCTTTTATATGAATGGGGCCTAATTCATACAAGACCCTGTGTACCAATAGGGAAAGCTAACATCTAATGAAGTTTTTATGCCAAAAATAAAAATCACTGTTGTTTGTGACTCCCAGGCACTCTGGTGCTGCCAATATATTAAAAGAGCATGCTTTAAGGTGTTTATAAAAACACAATCAATCACACTAAAATAAAAAGTGGCCACGCTGTGTAAAAACACTTCAATCGTGTATGCACCCACACACACACACACACACACACACACAAAGATGGCTTTGAGCTGAGTGCTGGGTTTTGGCTGTTAAAAGGTGCTTCCTGATGTTTATCGTGAATGGAGGGAATCTGTTAGTAAAATACTTTAAAAAGGTTTTTAAAAAAACCAAGTATTTTAAAAGTCTGTTAGAGAGAATGAACTATAAATACTTTAAAACGGATTTTAAAAAATCCAAGTATTTAAAAGTCCAGCGTACCCAAGGGTATAAGTGCTGTGTTGAAATAAGTGCTAATAAAAGCAAAATGAGCTCCTGACGTTTCGGCACCTTGTGCCTTCTTCAGAGGAATGAAAAGAAGACTGACAATGACAGACAACATATAGTACGACGGATGAGGGGGAGGAGCCCCAAGGAAGCCTGTCGATTGGCTGTTACCATTCACACACCTGTAGATAATTATACCAATCCAGAAGGGCCATCAGTCACACCTGTTTGTAATTGATCAAGATAAGAGGAGATTGGATGTTTTGTTTGATAATGATTTTTTTCAGGAAAGGAGGGGAATAAAAAATAGGAAATGTAATGCACCCAATAGATCCTCTCAAAACACAATTTCTATACCTATTCTTTCCCAGTACGGGTATAGAATAGTGGGTTAATTTCTTTTTATAAGATGTCTGTCCCGTGTTTGTTGCCCCGAAAGGATTACCTAGATCTGGGTGGATTTGGGCTCTTTAGCTTTGTTCTAAAATGGAGTTTATATGTAAAGAGAGGAGAAAGTAGGTACGGCTTGTGGCACTGGCTGGTTAGGGAATGGGAAAGTCTAGTTTCCACTCCCCCAAGGGGTGAGTGGAGTGCACGGGCACACAAGCCCCTTTATCAATTTCTCCTTTCTCCCAAGAGAATCCATTTTGTTTATGTCACCTCATTCAGGCCACTGGGAGATTTAGTCTTTAATTTACGAATCCAGTGACTCTCCTGTCTGCATCTCTGTGCTGTGGACCAGCCTAATGCTGATTCTAGGCCAAAGATTTTAAAATTCTCCTTACCGTGTTCCCCATAGTGTGTGTAAAGTGGTGTTGCTTTGCTCTGTCTGTCAATTAAATATATGTGTTGCTTTAGTCTTTCTTTAATTGTGTTCTTTGTCTGACCCACATATATTTTTTTACAGGCCATGCATTTCACCCCGTACACCAGGTTGGTGGAGCCTATGTGGAAGGTTTGTAAAATCGGAGCCCCGAGGTTTGTATATTGGTTGTAAATGTATTTGCAGGTCACGAAATATGTATTTTTTTCAGATTTTCTGTTTGTTAAGGACGCGTGTACCAGGATGTCCTTCAGGTTTGTGTTCCTTTTAAAAGCAGAGATTATTTTATAATCTAGTAGTGGTGCCATCTTATTTTGCAGTTTTTCAAACTGCCTTTTTACCCTGGAGCCCAATATTAGGGCCGCCGGGGAGAGCGTGGTGATAAATGGCACCATGTGTTTATCTGTGTTTGCCTCTGTAGGTGCCTGAGCCCGCTGTTGTTCTCGGTTTTCGGCCCTGATGGAACGCAGGAAGGATCTGTTATAGCCCCTCCCCCGCAGAACCCGAAAGAGGATTCTGGTGGCATCTTCTGCATCTTCACGGTAAGTACATATTCTGTGATACCTCAGTAATTGTGATTTTACTAACCCTTTAAAAGTGTGCTTTGGGTGATAGCTTGTTTTGTGCAGGAGGGCATGTGTATCTGTTAGTTTAAAATAAACTCGGGTACCCAATCGTCCCGTCTCTCCCTGTTTAAAAACTTCTGTATCTAAGAATTCCACTTTCTGTTGTTGTAGGTTGTATTTTACTGTAATGGCCGGGTGATGCTGGTTCAGTGTGTTTATGAATTCTTTGAACTCCTGTTCCGAATGGCTCCAGACCCCAAAGATATCATCTAGATATCGACAATAAAAAAGAGGAGTCCTGGGGCATTTTTCTAAAACAGTTTGTTCCCAGTCCGCCATGTATATATTGGCGTAGGAGGGCGCAAACTTTTTGCCCATCGCTGTTCCTTGTATTTGTAGGTAGTTTTTACCATTGAATTCAAAATCATTACACATCAGTCCCAGTTCTAGTAGGGAGAGGAGTTCCTCATCTGGTCTGCAGGGATCCGGAGACTCCCTGAAAGCCTGCCTGACTGCTCCTAGTCCCCGTGCCGTGTCGATGTTGGTGTACAGTGAGTCTACATCTATGGAGAAAAGCATCGCTCCTGTTGGTATCTGGAGCGTTTTGATTTTATTGACAAAGTCATAGGTATCTTTTATATAGCTGGGATGTTTCTGAGAAATGGGGCCCAAGAATTTTTCTAAATACTCTGCCACCCTATAGGATTCACTCCCACAATCGGAGACAATCGGTCGACCGGGGGGAACCTGGTGGGGGACCGTCCAGCTTTCCGGGTCTTTATGGATCTTCGGGAGCAGATAAAACTTCCGGGGCCGTGGATGGTCTGCTCCAAACAGGTAAGTTTTCTGCTTGGCGGAAAGATATTTCCTGTCATATAGGTTTTGTATGATTTCCCGAAGTTTGACTTGTGTCTCCGCTTGGAGAGGTCCGTTCAGTGGTAAGTAGTGTCTATTGTTATTAAGCTGTCGGTTTGCCTCCGTGAGATACTGTGTTTTATCCATAATGACAATTTTGGATCCCTTGTCTGCAGGTTTTATGATAATGTCCTGGTTATGTTTAATTTTATTTAGTGCTTCCCTCTCATGTGTAGTTAAGTTATCCGATAACTGTATTCTAACTGGGGTATTTTCTAAGTCCCTCCTATCCTGGTCAATCAGTTCCCTGATGGCTACGGGGACTAATTCCCAATCCGGTTCCCAGTTGGTAGGTTCTGTAAATCCCTTTTGTACATTTCCCTTAGCGAACTTGAAGTGATTTAATAGCTTCAGGCGTCTGTGGTAAGACCACAGATCCCGTCGCAACTCATCTTTGTCGATTCTTTCCGGAGTAGGGATAAAAGAAAGGCCCCTCTCCAGTAGTGTTTGTTCAATTTCTCCTAAGGAAAAGGTAAGTGAAAGATTTAAAATATTGGATGTGGGGGTGAGATTTCTCGGTCCCCCAATTAGTAGTTTAACTGTGTCATCCAGCTCTTTAGGAACTCTGAGGCTGTGTTACTCGTCCAGAGGATGGATTCTGCATTTTGGACTTTAAAAAGGTGTTCTTCCACCCCCTCCAATGTTCTGTAATTGTTCCTAAAGAACGTGTTAATTTGGCTCATCAGGTTTTTTGTCTTATGTGTGAGCTGTTGGGGGAACTGTATAATGGGAACAAATATTTCTGCCTGCGGGAATGTCCTTTTGGCTACGACCACCAGTTGTCTGAACTGCTTGATTATGGTGTTTAATTCGTTATGTCTCATGCAATTGTGGGAGCCTGTGGCCAAGAGAACCTTTTGTGTGGTCGGGGAGGGATCCAGTTTCTCCAGGATCCCCTTAAGGTGGTGTATCTGGGCTTCTGGAAAGCTCTCTATCTGCACCAAGGGATAGTTGTATTCGGGGATGAGACCTAGGTTTGCGGAACCCAATATCAGGACCGGGTTTTTGGGTGTAAAGGTCCAGTTGTTGTTTTTATGGTAAGTATGTTGGTGTTTGGTTGGATGCTGTACCAGGATAGGGACCGTAGGTGTCTGAGGGGTAGGTAGTTGGCCCTGGGGCCTTAATGGAGGGTCATGGTCTAGCAGTGATTCCTCTCCAGGTTGTGTTATAACAGAGTCCATGTGTTGTGTCTCTGTTTCTCCCGTTTCCAAGGGAGAGGGGGAGATGGAATCTGTGCCTTTAACGGCTACGTTGCTGATGACACCCTGTACTAATCCCCAGTTACTAATGTCTGTTCCAGAGGTGTCCTCGATCCCCACATTGCTATCCTGTCTTAATGGGCTGGCCATCACCTCCTCCAATGATCCCAGATGGAATGTGGGACATATGAAGTTCCCTATGAGGGGGGGTGATGGGGACCTGGTGGACTGAGGCCCCTCTCTGTTGCTGCCACTAGGTTCCTGGTGTAACACCGGTCGTACCTCCCTGGTATGTCTCCCTCTCACGATGGCAGCATAGCTAGGGGACACTCCCTCCACAAAGGGACGGGCGCCAGGAGCAGGGTCTGGGTTGTGGTTAGGGCCCAGTTTCTGTGGGTTGAGATTAGGGCTCAGATTCCGTGAGTTGGAACTAGGTCCAGGGCCGGAAGGGTTGAGATTAGGGTCAGGGTCCTGGGGGTTGAGGTCAGAGGGCAGATCTAAGTGAGGCAGTGCCGTAATGCTATGTGCCAATGATGTTAGATTGGCAATGGATGAAGGAGTGAGCCGGCTGCGGTATCTGGTTTGGCCATATGTTATGGCTTTATCTAGTGCTGCTCTGTTCACAGGAGGCAGATTCTGTAGGATCTCAGCTATCACTTGATTATAGTGTTCTTTTAGGATGGTCATATTGATCCTCATCCATTCATCCGTGTTAGCCCTGACTTTAGCACTAGTTTCTGTATTGGGAGATGAAGGTTTGATGAAGTGAGTTAATCTGTTAGCTTGTCTCATCATCCCCCCCGGGAACCTCTGAGTTAGCTGTGTATTTTCTATTATCTCTGCATGATGTACTGCCTGGAGCAGTTTGAAGTATTGTTTTTCTAATATGTTCTCTGTTGGTTTTGTAGGAACGGGTCGTACAGTCCCCCCATCTCTTCTACGAGATCCCCAAGATCCCCGGGACAATGGATGTCTACTATTTCTGTAGACCATCCTGTCTCCATACATAAGCCTACGTCCCAGTTGGTTTAAAAGACCAGGTAAGTATTAAAAAG